>JBBPBO010000005.1:37595322-37606095 GCA_037974295.1 Cicer cuneatum | reverse complement strand
TTTTTTTCATGAAGGAAAATGTTATGGGAATGTAAAAAACGCGAATGAAATGATTATGTAAAAAAAAATTACTACCTCCTAATATGCAATGATTTTTAAAAAAAAAAATGTCGTAAAATGAAATAAAAAGGATGTAATATGCATGATTATGCGATGCAATATGATATGGAGGTAGTTTAATTTTTTTTTTCTCTCAAATATGCATGTGACCTAAATGGTTATTTTCTTATTGTTCAATAGTCTTTAACGTGAACCTTCACCATGGATGGCTCTATAGTTCTAAATCGATTCCTAGAGCACTTAACTCAATTCTAAAATATTAAACCAATTAATAGGTAAACTATTAAAATGGAAATATTCTAGAAAAGGTCAACTCTAGGTGAGACTTTCATGACAACCAAACAAGATGTACATCTAGAAGATTATCATTACACAGTCTCTAACTTATCTTAAGTTGCACTCAGCCCAGGTATAGAGCCCACTCATAAGTGTGTGATCGCGTGTTAGTGTAGTGTTTAGATGAATAAATAAAATAAAACAATTATCACAATTAGAACAAATTACCATAAATGCATGTAAATGACCAAAAATAACTAAAATCACAACAATTATATTCACAATAAATATATAACAAAATAATTAAAACAAATAAAAACAAGAGGGATAATATAAATATAAATAAATAAATAATTATATAGAATTAATTAGGTTGGGTTTGACTCTCAAAAAATCCCCAGCAGAGTCGCCAGCTGTCGACTCCGGTTTGTCTGCGAAAAAGGAGTCGCCACCAATTTTATTTTTTAAAAAAAGGGAAAATTAGATAAAACCTAAAATAAAGTTTTTGAACCCAAAAAATGAATTCGGGAGTCCATTACGAGTAGAGAAAGTAATATTACCCTATATTGTCTGTTAAAACGGTTACCCTATAATTAATTTTATACAAATTATTTATTTATTTAATTATTTATTTTGCCCCCCTAAAAGAATAATAAAAAGGAAAATAAATTATTTATAATAATAAAAGAAAGAAACATATTTTTTTATTAATTTGGTTTGACAAGGAGAAAACCTTGCTCCTACGTATCCCCAGGTACAATAGGGAAATCAAAACGCACGTAGTTCTTGGGTAAAAAATATTTATGTGTTATTTAATTTTATTAGTACTCTATTTTAACTATTGTTTTAATATAGTTATTATTATATACATATCTAAAAGTAAAAATGTAATAATAATAATAATAACCAAAAAAAAATGTGAGATGTCTATTCACGAATTCTATTTTTGTTTTTTTGTATTTTTGGTTTTAAAATAAAGAAAAATTGATTTTTTGTATGAAAAACAACAGTAACGCGGTGGTATGTGCACGAAACAGATGGACGTGACGGTGAAGCAGTCTGTTAAAGGATTTGCTTGTGCGTTGTCGGATCTGTCACGATACAAAGGCCACTGGCGGTTAGGGGTGATTGATGCGGCACGGCGAGCGAGGATGAATTTCATCCGGTGGCGGCGACTATTAATTCTAATCCAAAGGAAAAGAAAAAAATATTATTTATTCGTTGTTATAATTTTTTTTGAATTATTTGATAAACCATGATGTCGATTTTGTGTTATGTTACAATGGGGTGAAATTTGTTTTACTTGGTGATTGGTTTATAAACATCAATTATTTATATTTTTTCTTTTTAATATTTGTGTTGCAAAAATAATTTTAGGAACAGACAACTTAAAAAAAATTAAAGCTTAACATAGGAGTTTACTTTTTGCATAAACAGAAAAAGAAAGAAAAAAAACTAAACTACATTTTATTTTAAATGATGCGATACAAAAAAAATAATAAGAAGAAAATTAGAGAGTTATAAGAAAGTGATACCTTACTACTAAATTGGTTTTGCATTGACCGATTTTACCAAGTTCAGATTCTCCGCTCCTCTTTTGCCTATGATTCTCTCTTTTTTTTTTTTTTACTCTCCATCGTCCTCCTTCTCTACTCTTGGTGTCGACTATTTATAGACTTTCTGGGTGTAGGTTACAAAAGACAAAGAAATAATTGTGGATTGATTACCAATTACTATTCATCAATTTGTTTTTGATTTATTTTCATTCAAATAGTCACCATTATGCTGATTTTTATTACTACTCATCAATTTTTCTTCAGTTTCTTTTCATTCAAATGATCACCATTATGCTGATTTTTATTATCATCAATCCATTTCTTTTCGGTTTCTTTTCCTTCAATTGATCACCATTATACTAATTTTTATTACCATCAATTCATTTCTTTTCAGTTTCTTTTTATTCAATTATGTACTCTTTTTTTTTGTTTTAGAAAAGAGTGAACGCCTGAACAAGAATCAGAGGCAAATAAGAACCAGAAACACTCATGATTTTCTAAAGTTTATAGTCTAATTATTTATTTTTATTTTTATTGATTATATTTTTCTCATTTTTTTATATATAATATTATTAATTTTATATAAAATATCTAAAGAAAGCGGACAAAATTAGGTGTCAACAGTACTTTTCTTCAAGACCTTCAGTCCATATATCAGAGTCTGGAATCTACAGAACATTCCATCAATGTCTTCATCATCTACCATCTTGAACATCTCATACTGTTTGACCAGTATGTTAGCCCTTGCTTCTTGAACCTGCTGGCTTCCTTCATAGGTCAGAACCAGACTGTCAAATATGCTTTTTGCTGTTTCTTTATTTGTGCATCTGTCAAATTTCTTGAATGTGATGGCATTGATCATGATGGTTCTGGACTTGTGATGCAGTTTGTATAATCTGCTCTGGTTTGGACTCATATCTGCCATGTCCAGTTCTTGAGTTGGATCTCCTGGAACAGTAGGTGCAGTGTATCCTTTGACTACCAGCTTCCATAATTCAGAATCTTGAGATATGAAGAAACTTCTCATTCTGTCCTTCCAATACTCAAACCTGTCTCCATCAAACAGTGGTGGTCTGTTGATGTTGCCTCCAAAATCATCTTTGGATTCTGCCATGTTGTTGACCCCTTGGACCTTTCCTCAAACACTAGTTAAGTGCTCAGCCTTGAAACCTGACTCTGATACCAATTGAAGGTGCAAACACGAGAAGGGGGGGTTGATTTGTGTTTGACTAACTTGAATACTTTTTAGTTTTATACAAGTTCACCGTTAACTAGGCTACGTCCAGTCCCTTCACTTTGAAGGATTTCACTAATTCAAAAACCTTGAATTACAAAGTATCACTGACCCTCCAAGTCAGTCTTCTCTAAAAGTCTAACAACCCTAGACTTTTGAGGAAAAAAACCTTGAATCTAATTGCTAAGTAATCTGCTACTCCTTCTGACTCCTCAGATTGTAGACTCTACTTCAACAACTTAGACCTAACATAAGGGAAAGAAAAACTTAGAGTACTTGCTTCTGGAAAGCATATACTCACAATTGACCTCACTGAAAACTCAAGTATTTTGCTTTTGGAAGTGTATGACTCTCAAGTATTTTCGATACAAAGTCTTCTGCCTTAAGTCTCTATTTATAGTTGAACTTTAGGACTTCACTGATGCTTTACTTTTGGAGTGTATTTCGATTAATCTGTTTTGAGAATATTCTGGAGTAGTTTGCTCAGATTATGTTTTGAGTCTTTTGCTCACTGATGCTTTACTTCTGGAGTGTATTTAGATTAATCTGTTTTGAGCATTTTGCTCTGCTTCTGTTTTGAGCATGCTTTTAGCTAGATTCTGTTTCTCGAGTCTTTTGCTCCAATTCTGTTTTGAGCACTTTTCTCAAATTCTGTTTTAAGCATATTTTTAGCTAGATTCTGTTTCGAGTGTTTTGCTCCAATTCTGTTTTGAGCATTTTTCTCTAACATATTCCTTTGACAGATTCCTCTGATGATCATCCTCTGGTGACGTCATCCTCTGATTTCTGCTTCTGGTGACGTCATCTTCTGGTGACATCATCCTCTGATTCATGCTTCTGGTGACATCATCTTTTGGTGACATCATCCTCTGATTTCTGCTTCTGGTGACATCATCCTCTGATTTATGCTTCTGGTGACGTCATCTTCTGGTGACATCCTCTGGTGACGTCATCCTCTGATTTCTGATTCTGGTATCATCATCATCTGATCTATTCTTCTTTGATGATATCCTCTGCTATCCTCTGAAGGTGTATCCACTGGTACCTTTAGGATGCATCCTCTGGTACCTTCTGGATGCATTATCTGACCTAACCTTCTGGTGACATTTCTATCCTCTGGTTGCTTCCTCTAGATGTATCTTCTAGTGGTGTCATCTTCTGCCTCTGGTGACATTTTATATAATAATTCTAAGTACAAAATAAGATTACATGGAGTGCTTTTGTAAACATCAAAATCCTAAGTACTTAGAACCAACTTGGTTCCAACAGATAATACTAGAATTGAAGAACTGAAAATGATCCTAGCTAAAGAATTTAAATTCAAAGATCTTGGTCAATTAAGGTTTTTTCTAGGAATGGAAATGGTACGGTCCAAACATGGAGTCTTTTTATCTCAAAGGAAATATATACTTGACTTACTTCAAGAAACAGGGATGTTAGGATGTAGGCCAACATACACTCCTATGGAATCCAATGTAAAAATTGGAGAGGAAAAAGAGAGTCCACCTATTGACAAAGAAAGGAATTAAAGGTTGGTTGGGAAACTTATCTACCTAACCCACACATGACCAGATATTGGTTTTTCTATTACCATAGTTAACCAATAAATGAATGACCCTATGGAGGCTCACATGAAAGCAGTTAACCGCATCCTGTAGTATCTTAAAAAGGCACCAGGGAAGAGGCTACATTTTAAGAAGGACATAAGCAGAAAAATAAAAATATTCATTGATGCAGATTAGGCAAGCTCAGTGATTGATAGGAGATCAACCAGTGGGTATTGCTCTTTTGTATGGGGCAACTTAGTGACTTGGAGAAGAAAGAAACAAATGTGGTTTCTAAAAGAAGTGCAAAAGTTGAACTTAGGTCCATGTCATATTGGGATTTGCGAGGGGATGTGGTTGCAAAGGATGCTTGCAAAACTACAAGTTCACACTGACCATGAAGTAAGTATGTTGTGCAAAGTTGCCATAAGCATTGCTAAAATTCCTATGCAACATGACAGGATAAAGCATGTGGAAATTGATAGACAAAGAAGGGTTGACAATGTTCTAATTTCTCTTCAGTGCCCACCCTCAAGCCACCAAGTCATTGATATCTTGACCAAGGCACTTCCTAGAGCCACCTTAAAAACTTAAGATTCAAGTTGGGCATGATGAACATTTATGACCTAACTTGAGGGGGGAGTATTGGTTACGGTTCTATCCATTAAGGGACAGTTGTACAACTATCATTAGCTGTATCATAGGAATATTCTATTACCATTGATAGTCATATAATATCTTTCCTTTCTTGTAAATAATTGAGTTAATTAAGATTTAATCAGCTTCCTGATTTACTTGTATTCCGTAGGCTATTTATACCATATTGTATTCTGTACAAAATCAATGAGAAATAAAACATTTTCACAAATTGAAGTTCACATCTTTGAAGAACTTGAAGGAAATGAATGAATTATATTTAATCTTTCTTATTTGGTTCAATATGTCAGAAGGGATAAAGGGAAATGCAGGGATAAAAATCTCTCCTCGTTCAAAATCTCTCTCCAAAATTCCATTTTCTCAACCAAACAAAATACATAATATCTATGAAATAATTCAACTCAAAACCTCTCCCCTCAACCTCAACAATAACTATGGATTCTTAATAATCAACACACTCTATAACAAAGGTTAGATATGTTCTTACCTTGTAAGAAGTTTTGGACTTCTTCGGCTTCACTTCTTATTCTTAAAATGTCGGGCAAGTATCCAAACTAGCAAGCCAGCCAGATCAGACCAGAAAGATCGTGAGATCAGAACAACATAAACAAGGAGCTAGATATGTATATATATTCAATTTAAATAAGTGACGCTTAATTCTGTTTGTAGCAGTGGGAGCAATTCAATTTGTCCAACAACTTCAGTTGTTAAATCCAGCATGCATCATAACATGATAATAAAAAAGCTTTTATTGAAGGAAAAATGAGTATATTATATAGAAAGAAACACAAAAGTATGAAAATGTATCTCCTTGATTATTTCTTCTGTAAAGTACATGGTTTATAGGCAGGATAAAGACTGTAAAAAAAGAAACAAATTATGCTAATGAAAACAGAAAAGAATGGAGATTATTACATGATCTCCCTAAGTACTAATTACACAATTACATCCTAATTTAAAATATTCTTATTTACACACTAGTAACTTCCATCATATTATGATCCCTTACATTTTATATTTCCACCAGAAACTACATTGGTATCTGCTTCAAAAGAAGCATTAGCATCCTTATCTACCCCATGCCAGTTCTTATTATAACTCACATTGTCATCTTCACTAGAAACGGTAACATCTTATCAGCTGGCATATCACCGCCACCAGAAACAGCATGCAAATTTTTTATTTGCTGCCATCGAATCATCACCAGAAACAACAGAATTCATATTCATTGCATGTGACTGCTTATCTTGACTTAAATTTTCATCTTGAGGAGAACCGGTAACCTCCACTACATGACAGCGTTTCATTTCTTTGTTGATTGGTTCATCATATAAGAGAGATACTGTTGTATTCTCTACAATGAATCCCACCCCAAAAACAAACATAACCTCCACTTTGTTACCAGGTTCTAGATTTGATGTTACGCTCTTCCAATCCTCATCCTCAAAGGAGGTTAGTGTATCTCTTTTGTAGGCCAGAATGGTTGTCTTGGTGTAATTTATGATCAACACAACTTGACAACCTTCTGATGTTATGTTGTTCGGGGAAGAGTAATAGACGACAAACAACATCATACACTTCAGATTACTCCCCTTTATTGTTGGGACATCGAATATTATAGAACAACCTTTGCAACTGAAGGTTAACCAATCAGATTTGTTGTCACAGGAAAGTAAAAACGAATCCCAAGTTCCATCTGCAGTCTGTACAATGAATCAATGTTTAATTGGCTAAAATTAGGGATCAAAGGAAAAAAAAAGTTCATTATAATTACGTAATTTATTTTATCAGCCCTACATAAGATATATATAAGATGATTAGTTCTCTTTTCACATATATGGTCGTCTAATCTCAGTTGAAAATAGAAATAAAAGTAAATTGGTCTTCTAAAAGAAAAGTAAAATTGTAGTATTTTTTTTCTTCAAAATGTACTTAGCTTGTAATTAAATTCTTGATTTAAAATATGTGTGAATTAATCATTGAGTTATTCATACTCATTAGACAAACTACTAATGTAATATGACTTTGAAAACTTTAAGAATTAATTTGGTGCCTAATTCAAATTAATGGGTGATATGATTTGTTAGAAAAATATAATTTCAAGAACCTAAGTTCCAGTTGACTTTTAAAAAAAATAGATATGCAGAAGAGATATTCAAACCTGTAAAATAATGTCTTCAGTAATACTTGAGACTTTGAATTTCTTTCCCATTTGAATTAAAAGAGATTTCAAGTAATTATTTGACCGTGGAATTCGAACTTGACTAAGGCAATCATCAAATAAAGGAGAAGCATACATATCAGAGATTTGTGATCTAGTTGAACTTGCTTCCAATTCACGACAATTTGTGGCTTTTAATACATCCAAAATTCTTGCTACATCTTGGGTTAGTTGTAGTTTTGAGCCACACTCCACACAAAGACTTCGAAGCTTTACAAGGTCCTTGAAAGTGCCAAGAGATGACATGGATGTTTGAACTAGGGATATCACATTATTTGTTGGTGACATCCAAGACCGAATGAGACAAGGAAATACATCACGCGAAAATCCTTGAAAGCCACATAAAGAAATATATCCAATGCTTTTTGATCTTACTATTGAAAATGGCACTTTTGTTATAACAGTCTTATCCGCAATCAGGGTTGTCAACGATTCCATCTGTTCCAAGTCCTCCTCCAATTTGTCAATCATGGAACATCCTGAAAGAATCAAGGTTTCTAGAGATTTTAATTTAAAGATGCTTCTCGGAAGTTTCCGAAGACCTATGCAGTTTGTCAAATTTATTAGAAGAAGTTTATGGAGAGATCCAATGCTGTGGGAGATCGAAGACAATCGTGGACAATCCTTGAGTATTAACTTTTCAAGATTAGGCAAATATGAAAAGTCTGGAGTTTCAATCAAATCCCGAGAATGACTAAGATTAAGAATTTTTAGATTCTCTAGCAACTGCAAGAAAATAAAACCACAAGAGATTAGTTAGAGAAGCTTAGAAAAAGAAATAGATTGGAATTTTTAAGAATGACTATTTTCCACTATCCATTGACACTGGGATGTATCAATCATTTATTTGTTTAGTTTTGAATCTGTTGATTCCTAAAGGCTGGTTAATGATTATACCAGTATTGATTTCGCTTTGAATATTAAAGTTTGGACCTAATAAATGATTTGAGAAAGTGAACTTGAATTGTTTAAGTTTATGGAAGTGTTTGTATATACAAATTACTTCCCCAATTTGTCTATTTTTTAGCCGTTGTTAATGTAAGAGACATGTGCAGTTAACATGTCATGCCTGCTATTTATTACACAAAAATCAGGGGGAAGGAAACCAAGAGGATTTGAGAAAAGGAAAACATTATATATGCATTACTTTTAAACATGAATTGATCTTCTAATATTAAGATTTTCACATGACCTTATAATAATATAATTTTTTTTAACAATCAATCTCTCTTCAAAGACACTAAATAAGTAAAGCCCCACCAAGCTTTCTGAAAGTGTAGAAGAGAAATATAAACATGGTTTTCCTTTGCTGCATAAGAAATGCAATATATGTGTGTCCTAAATTAGTTATATAATACTTTAGATCTTAAAAGGAGCAGAGGCAAAGTAATTGAAAGGTCATTCTCCCCTATCTTAATGCCACCAATACCCAACCGGGGAAATTTCGTATAATGTTTTTCGCTTCCTAATCCTAATGCCTATACAATTCATTCATACAATGATACAAAAATACAATTGATCTTTCTGAATAGGGGAAGAAAAAAAAAAACAGTGAATAAGACCATAAAATGGATTTCAAAATTTTCTAATTTCCCATGCATTTTGCCGCAACCACTTATTCTTGTGTTATAAATACTGTTAGTTATGAGATCAAAATTATAATTATATTGGATTCTGATGTTGTACAATTATTAGTATGTATTAATTAAGATTTATGTTTTAATTTTATTTCCTATTTAGTAATAGTATTTATAGAGAAAATTAGGAAAGTTCTATTTGATTGTACATAATTAATTTTCTGTCCTATTTATATCTACACATGTGATTAATTTTACTATCAAGTGAAAATACAATCACTTTTCCGCATGGTATCAGAGCTCAATCTGAACCAATCCTAGTCTCTAACTATCACTGACCCAGCCATGGTAGGAGAGCAAACAGAAGGTATGTCCAAGGAGAAGGAGACTGGCATAACTCTTGTGAGTTCAACTGAAGGGATTGCACTTCTTATCACTGGCCACAAGTTGAATGGCCAAAACCACCTTCAATGGGAGAGGTCTGTCCGAATCTTCCTCCAAGGAAAAGGGAAAGAGGGCTACGTCACAAGAGACTGCAAAAAGCCAAGAAAGAAGAACCCAGCCTCCAAAAATGGAAACTGGAGAATAGTTTAGTCATGTCATGGCTTCTCAATACCATGAAAAATGAAATTGGAGAAAATTTCATGTACTATGATACTGCCAGAGATGTGCTGCAGTAAAAGAGATATACTCCAATGTGGACAACACATCTGCCATCTTTGAAATTAAAAGCCTTCTTCATGATCTGAAACAGGGTGATTCTTCTGTCACATAATACTTCCACACTCTTAGTCGATATTGGCAGCAACTAGATACATATGAAGAGGTAAAATAGAATTGTACGGATGACAAGAAAAAGTACAAAGACCTGGTAGAAAAGGATAAAATCTACAAATTTCTCTTGGGGCTTAACAAAGATATTGATGAAGTGCATGGAAGGGTGCTTGGGTATTTCTTATGAAAGAGTCACATGGGTATTTGTTATGAAAGAGAAATCAGAAGTTGGAAAATTATTTGAGTTTTTTCACAATATGGTGCAAACACAATTCCAAACAAAAATTAAAGTGCTCAAAACAGACAATGGCCGCGAATATTTTAATTCAGCACTAGAGTCCTACCTTAAAACCCGTGAAATTATACGCCAGAGTTCATGTGTAGATACCCCCTACAAAATAGGGTCACAGAGAGGAAAAATAGGCACCTTCTAGAAGTAACAAGATCTCTCATGCTAGCCACCAATGTACCAAAACATTTTGGTGAGAAACTGTCCTTTCAGCCACCTATCACATAAATAGGATGCATTCACGTATCCTTAACTTTGACACGTCTTATTCCACTCTCAACCTTTCTCCTTAATTCATAGTGATGTATGGGAGCTATCTCGAGTCAACAACATTACTGGTGCTAGATGGTTTGTTACGTTTATTGATGACCACAGAAGAGTCACATGGGTATTTCTTATGAAAGAGAAATCAGAAGTTGGAAAATTATTTGAGTTTTTTCACAATATGGACTATGGTGCAAACACAATTCCAAACAAAAATTAAAGTGCTCAAAACTGACAATAGATGCGAATATTTTAATTCAGCACTAGAGTCCGACCTTAAAACCCATGGATTTATACACTAGAGTTCATGTGTAGATACCC
>JBBPBO010000005.1:37469592-37595210 GCA_037974295.1 Cicer cuneatum | reverse complement strand
CCCCCCCCCCCCCCCCCCCCCTTCCCAACAAAATGGGGTCGTATAGAGGAAAAATAGGCACCTTCTGAAAGTAACAAGATCTCCCATGCTAGCCACCAATGTACCAACACATTTTGGGGAGAAGCTGTCCTTTTAGCCACCTATCTCATAAATAGGATGCCTTCACGTATCCTTAACTTTGACACCCCTTATTTCACTCTCCAAACTCTCTTTCCATCTAGCAGAATTCTCACCTCAATTCCTTTGAAAATATTTGGATGTTTAGCCTTTGTTCACAACCTAAACCCTCCCTGCAGCAAACTTGACCCAAAATCAATAAAATGTGTTTTTCTTGGCTATTCACCTCATCAAAAAGGATATAGGTGCTACTCCCCCATAACTAGAAGATTTTACCACACTACGAATGTGAATTTCTTTGAGAATCAACCTTATCACTCAAAAGTTGGAATTCAGGGGGAGAATATATTAAACCTGAACGGAAACACATAATTCCAATTTTGGGGATTTGAGATGACCGAACCTGTTCTTGAAATTACACTAGAAGAACCAGAAAATTGCATACCAACCAAACTAGAAAATTCCACGCCAACAGATCCAGTCCTTGAAACTGCAGATGTTGAAACTACACCTGTAGAAATTTCTGCACAAAAAGCTGACTGGGAATTTTACACTAGGAGGAGGAAAAGCAAACAGGTGGTAGAATCAAACACAACTCCAATGCAAAGCCATGAATCCAACCAGACTCTAGAAAATGGAATCTCATCAGGTAATACTATTCCCAACTAAGAACTTGTCAATATGAGTTAAACTGACAGTGATATTCCTATTGCACTAAGAAAAGGGACGAGAACTTGTACTCAACATCCCATTGAAAGATACATGTCATATGGGAAATTATGACAAGGGTACAAGGCATTTGTAGCAGCACTTGACAGGACCTATATTCCAAAGAATGTTCAAGAAGCCCTCCAACAACCTGAGTGGGCAGCAGCTGTAACAGAAGAGCTTCATGTGTTGATTAAAAATAAAACTTGGGAAATTACTGCTCTACCAGAGGGGAAGAAGCAGGTTGGCTGTAAGTGGATATTCTCTATCAAATACAATACTGATGGGAGCATAAATCCGTACAAGGCGCAACTAGTGGCAAAGAGATTCACCTAATCATATGGCATAGACTATGAAGAGACATTTTCTCCAGTGGCCAAACTTAAGTCACTACGAGTCATATTATCCTTGGTTGCAAACTTGGATTGGCCACTACACCATCTAGACATTAAAAATGCCTTACTAAATGGTGAGTTTGAAGAGGAAGTATACATACAAATTCCCCCATGACTTGAATCATCCAGCACTTTAAACAAGGTGTGCAAGCTACGAAAATATTTGTATGGCCTCAAGCAATCCCTTAGAGCATGGTTTGATAGATTGACTTGAGTTATCAAAGATGATGGATTCATACAAGGCCAATCTGATCACACTATGTTTGTCAAACACTCATTGGAAAGGAAGGTAACTTTATTCATTGTGTATGTTGATGATATCATTATCACAGGAGATGATCATAGTCAAATCAGACACTTGAAAGAACTCTTGGCTAGGGAGTTTGAAGCCAAAGACTTAGGACAACTTAAGTATTTCTTAGGATGGAAGTAGCCTGAACAAAAGAGGGAATATATGTTTCTCAAAGGAAATACACCCTAGACTTACTCCAAGAAACTAGAACGCTCGGGTGTAAGGTTGTCAATACCCCTATGGAATCAGTAAGTAGAAGCATTCACGAAGAAGGTCCACTAACTGACAAAGAGAGGTACCAAAGTCTAGTTAGGAAATTGATCTACCTCACACATACTCGACCTGATATTGGATTTGGCATAAGCATGGAAAATCGCTACAGGACAAGTCCTATCGACGCTCACATGAAAGCTGTGAACAAAATCTTGCAGTACCTTAAAGGTACACCAGGTAGAGGTCTTCATTTCAGAAAAAACACAAATAGGAGTATCAAGGTATATACTGACTCAGATTGGACAGGATGTACATCAGACAGAAAGTCAACTACTGGTTATTGCTCATTTGTGTGGGGAAACATGGTTACTTGGATAAGCAAGAAACAACCCGTGGTAGCTATAAGTCGTGCAGAAGCTGAATTAGGAGCCATGGCGCAAGGCATTTGTGAAGGTATCTGGCTAAAGAAGATATTTGATGAAATAGGAATTCAAACCAATTACACCATGAGAATCTTTTGTGACAACAAAGTTGTCATCAGCATTGCAAAGAACCCCATTCACCATGATAGAACAAAACATGTGGAAATTGACTGACATTTTATAAAGGAGAAGATTGATCATGGTATTATAAGCATTGATCATTTACCATCGTGTAACTAAACAACTTATATCCTGACTAAAGCTCTTCTAAGAAATACCTATGAGAATTTCAAATCCTATTTGGGCATGATAGACATCTACCACCCAGACTGAGGGGAAGTGTTGATTATGAGATCAAAATTAGGATCATAGGATTCTGATTTTGTACAGATATTATGTATTAATTAGGATTTCTGTTTTAATTTTATTTCATGTCCTATTTATATCTCCTCATGTAATCAGTTTTAGTATCAAGTGAAAATACAATCATTTTTCCACAAATGAAAATACAATCACTTTTCCGCAAATAGGCATCCTAATCACCAAATATTAACTAAGCAACAACAAAATGGAACAACGTTGTAATTCATCAAACTCAGAAGCCCATTAACTGATAAATATAGGATTTATCCCAATGTTTTCCTCTATTTGTGATATCAGTGGAACATAGTTCTACTAAAGACAAAAATCAGGCACAGAATTGGGAATTGGGATGAAGAGTTTTTACTATTTCTCCACTCAAATTGATACTCTCATACACAATGCTTCAAAACATGAATTTTGGTAAAACTTTCACTAAAATCACTCACAGTTTTATAACGACTAAAAGAAAACAATATGACAAGGGTGCCCATTTGATGCTTGGTTGTGTATACAATTACCTTCTTTCTTGTGTTACTCTGTTGTACATTCTTTAGTTTAGTATATTTAAACATATAAGTCCCACATTAAAAAACAAAATTGTCTCTAAATATGTATAGTTTCAAATTGTTAAATATATTATAATTCTTTTACAAAGGATGCCTCTAAATTAGTTTACTATCTTTTAGTGTCATTATTTAACTAAAACATTTATTGAAGAGAAAATTTAATATTTTAACTAATTTTCTTAGCATGTGTAAGATTGTCAAATGATACCTTCTAAAAAGTGTTGGAGGTGGTACAACTTTTGGGCATCCTAATTCACCAATTCGTCAAATTCTAAAAGCATTGCCTAAATTCTTCCTAAGAGCGGACTATATGAAAATTAAAAAGGTAGATGGGATGATAAATTTAAATTTATTGCTTGTTCTTCTTTTATGGTCCAGTGAAAATTTATTGCTTCCGGGAAATATGATTAGTGAAAAAAAATAATGAACGAAACATTAAACATAATTTGTACCTGGCTCTTCTTCCATAGTTGTTTGAGATTACTATATTTTAATTCGATGGCAACGAGACTTCCTTGCTGAAATTCTGCAGGCATGTAAGTTGATGGAAATCCATTCCAGTACAGCCATCTAAGATCTCCTGAAAGATATTTAAAATCTCCATCAAGCTGCACTCCAGCAAGTTGAAGCAATCTGAGTTTATTGATCTTCTTAAATGTTTTGGTATTCAGACAAACTGTATTTTTTCCTGGAAACTCCAAAGTCAATCCCTTTACAACTTCTGTTCCCTAAATTAAAATAACCAGAGAAACAGAAAACAAATAGCTTAATTTGACATTTGAAACCCAAATAGTTAGCAAAGACTGTAACAATCATGAATGAAACTAATTTTCATATTTCATGTGATAATTAAGAATCCAAATGAATGTTAATACCCCATTCATCCATGCTTAGTTATCTTCCTTTACTGTTGTATTTTTCAATAACATATATAAACCATACAAGAAGTTATCTAATTAGTAATTACCTTATCCTTTGATAATATATCAAACACTTCCTCAGGGCGCCACAACCTACTGCGCTTCTCAGGATCAAATGGTGATTCCTCATAAATTATTTGCCTTCCCATGTCTCTCAACAAATCATGCATTCTAACCTTGTTTCTATTGTCAACAGTTACAAGACTTCGCTCTACCAGGACTTTCATTCCAATATCAGCAAAAAACCCACACCCATTTAATATTTGTATTACATCATCTCGGTCCATCCCAATAAAGAAACAAGCAATATCAAGGAATATTTGATTCTCTGTAACATCTTTTAAACCATCAAAGCTTACTTTTAGCTTCTTTTGTACTTGATCATGGGGAATACATTTGAGTTTTTCCAAAACTTTTTGCCACTCTGTTATTTCGCAGTCAGACAAATAAGATCCAAGGACTTGAAGTGCTAGTGGCAATCTCCCAGAATAAGCAATCACATGTCTCAGAATGTGTAGTAAAATCTTCTATAGGACTCGGTTGCTTGAATGCATGCCAACAAAAAAGCTCAAGAGATTCACTTTCATCCATTTCTTTTATTGCATACAATTGATCAACTCTACACGATCTAAGAAGATGGATATCTCGAGTTGTGATGATTATTCTACTCCCTGGTCCAAACCACTCGCGGCTTCCACACAAGGCCTTTAGTTGGTCCAACTCATTCACATCATCAAGCACAAAAAGTACCCTATTTTGGGCAAGTCTTTGCTTCAATATATTTTTCCCTGATTCGATGTCACTTATCTTGAATGTCGTTGTCTTGTAAACATCACAAAGTACTTGTTGTTGTAGAGAAACACGATTAGTATTTGTCTCCCAAGATTCCCTTATATTCAAAAGGAAGCTTCTTTCCTCAAATTTTCTCCCAATTTGATTATAAATGGCTTTGGCAATGGTTGTTTTACCTGTACCCCCCATTCCCCATATCCCTAGAAGTAAAACGTCTTCAGAATTTTGGACGTTTAGTAGCTTAGTTGCAGTTTCCACCCGAGATTCAACGCCTACCGGATGTTCAGCAACGAATAACTCTGTCCTATCTAGCAAACGGGATACATGTTCAACAATATTCTTGATATCTGCACTTTCATCCCTGTAAAATATGAACTAATGATAGGGTTTACAATCAATTGTATGAATAATCATTCTCTAATAAATGCATCTATAAAAAAAAAAAAGGAAGAATTATATACCCGTATATGTGCATATTTTTATAAGAAAAAACATGCATTGCAATATAAGAGAAGCAAAAGTTTTAGTGAACCAGTAATCTGTTGTCATTTATTAGAAGCTATTACTGGTAATCCAGCAAAAATCACTCTAGAGTAATTTAAGAGTCACTGACAAGTCTACAAATTCGCGTGCATGGTCTAATAAAATTTTTTTTAAACAGAGCCTAATTGAATTACATGGTCTCATGTAATTAGTTTTGAAATTATAGAGGAATATTATCAGCCTCAAATACTACACTAGACATCCTTTAATTTAATTTAGAAGTTTCAAACAAACCCTTTATCTTTTTTCTTGTCAAAATAGTCCTTTGTCATTAAAAATATATACACAGTTGAACCAACTTTCAGTCTTACTCCATTTATGTTACAAACTTGTTACCGAATGTCTTACTTTCCCATTCAAAAAGGTAAATTACATCTTCAATTCATCAAGAAAACATCTAAATTATATAAGAATGACTGTTAAATCTAATCCATCAAATTTAATAGATATTTTTGAAGTTTTATCTAAAATTATGATCTTGTTGTCAATGAGGGGCTAATTGTGATGTTGAAAGGTGAACCATTCTTTATAGTATAACATTCAGTGATTAGGTACACAATTCTGCAATATTACTAGACTAAGAATAAAAGTTGGTTCGATCGTGCAAACATTTTTAAAGATAAAGGACTAATTTGACATGAAAAAAAGATAAAAGACTTAATTGAAACTTTAAATTAAGTTAAAGAACCTCCAACGTAGTTTTGCTAAACTTATAAAAATGATGATTTTTGAAATGGACGAAAAGATATTATCACCCCACCAAGGGTTAAGAATTTTGAAGTGTCACAAACAATATTCTAAGAGGAAAAAAAAAACCTGGAATCTCTAAGTACAAACCCTGCTATGCCACCAATACCAAAGAGTTCTCTTCTCCAGCTACTCTTTGTAGACTCATTTACGGATATTGTTGATATAAGATCTTCAAAAGCTTTTCCAAACTGACCTTCCTGATGACGTACTTCTGAGGGATCTACCTCATAGAACACTGGCACAACCACTAGACCCCTGGTTCTGTCAATTTCCATTATCTTTTCCAACTCTAGAATACACCATCTTGAATTAGCATAATTTATAGACAAAACAATGATAGAAATTCTAGACCGCCCAACAGTGAGACTGAGATCTGATCTCCTCGTTGAATCTGGTCATCGTCTCTGAAAGCATAAATCCCTGCATTTTGAAGAGAAGAATAGAGATGTGACATAAACTTTGCACGACTGTCTTCCCCTTTGAAACTCAAGAACACATCGTACATCTTTGGCTGAAACATCAATGAAAATAAGAAAATCATAGCTTAGATATATGGTTGCTAAAATTCTTGATGCCACTGATGCATCATCAACTATGAGGTTACCCACAATTTTTTAACTAATTTTCTATGCACAGACTTATTAATTATCTTCCAATGTTCTTGATGTATCACCAATTGTTCACTTTGCTTTCTTTACCTTCAATATATTTTGGAACCAAAACACCATACATTGGTGATACATCAAGCAGAGCTAGCCTCAAAAATCATATATTATTATCACTTACTTGATTAGTCTTATTACTTGATTCCCTCTCAATGATACCTCTAGCCATGGCTTGTAGCAGAACATGCATTTGAAGCTTGTTATTCTCATCAATGGTTACAAGGCTCTTGTCTTCAAGGAGACTTATTTGAAGAGTTGCACATTGTATTGACCTGTTTAATGTTTGAAGTACATCATTTTGGTTCATCTCTTTAAAGAAACATGCTATATCAAGGAATGTTCGTTTCTCTTCATCTCTCAAATCACTAAAACTCTTTTCTAGAGCTTCTAGTAGCTGTGGAGCTGGAATGGAAAATCTTTCGAGGACTCCTCAACACACCCTTCCACTCAAATATTTCCTTTCCATGCAACAACCTCCCAAGGGCTTTAAGAGCAAGAGGCAACCCCCCAGAATAAGCAACAATCTGTCTAGAAAGCATAGTAAAATCTTTCAGACGATTTGTTGCTTGGCCGAATGAACCCCAATACAAAAGCTCAAGGGATTCACTTTCCTCGAGTTCTTTCACTCTATATATATGGTCAACTCCATGCTCCTTAAGTAGATGTCTATCTCTTGTCGTGATGATTATTTTGCTTCCTGCACCAAACCATTCTCGACTTCCACACAAAGCATTTAGCTGCTCCAATTTATCAACATCGTCAAGTACAAGAAGTACCCTTTTATGCCGAAGCCGTTCTTTTAAAATCACTTTTCCTGATTCAATTGTAGGTATCTGCATATCTATCTCAGTTGCTTTGTCGACATCAAAAAAAAGTTTCTCTGTTAAAGAAACTTGACCGCGTTTTTCTTTCCAAACTTTCCTGACGTTTGTGAGCAAGCACTTGTCCTCAAAATATGGACTAATTTGATGATAAATGGCTTGTGCAATGGTTGATTTACCAATCCCTACAATCCCCCATATCCCTAGTAGGAGAGGACATTTTGATTGTTTCAATAGTTGAATCACATCTTGCGCACCACATTTTACATTCTCTCTGTAGAAAGCACCGAACGAGACTCTCTTGTTGTTTATCATACGAGTAACATGTTCAACTACAATTTTAATATGTTTACTTTCTTTCCTGTAGAATATATGAACAAGAGTGATTATATATATAACAAATTAAGAGTTCACCAACAAGTGCATACTGCATAGGTCAATGGAAACTAGGAATTACTAACGTGAGAGGTGTAAATAAAAACCTCAACTATTTAAAAAAGAACTTAAATTTGCTAAACACATAATCAAAACAAAACATGTATTAGAAAATTGTGGTGCTCAAGAACAATACTCCATCTGAGACAAGCATATAACCTTTAAAGGGTGCTAAATTTGGAAAAGGGACTACTGACTAGTTTATTTTAGAACTAAATTGTTGTCTTGGAGGGCTTGGTCCCGTGGTATTCAAAAAAAAAATGTTATTTCGTAAATTTGAATGATTAAATTGACCCGATATTTACAATTTCAACTATTAAAATGTTAATTTACTTTTAATAAGAAGTCTCTAAATTATTTTTAATCCATAAATTAGTTCCTGAAGTATCGCATTCTCTCTCCTATTTTGTAATCAATTAAGGAACTAAAAAAACATACTTTAGAAACCAAATACAAGTGAATGATAATTTATAACCTAAATTAATGGTTAATGAACTCTAAAGCTTGGAAAACTTTTAAGATTAGGGGTCACCTATCCATCAACTCAAATAAGTGACTAATAAAAAATATGTTTTTTTTTTTGCTTCGACAAAATACAAACACTTCTTGGACACGTTTCGGAAGTATATATAAGATTAAAGATGTGTTCCATCTTCAATAAAGAGTTCAATATATTAAATTTATATTTTTTTTAAATTAATGTTCATATTTTATTTAATTATAGTAAATAAATAAATATATATATATTAGTGACCATGTCTTATACTAACTCTAATTCCAATCATAAGAAAAAATTTGGAGAATTTTTTTTCTCATTTATAAGAAAAAAATTATAACTTTTAAAATGTATTTAATGTTTAAATTATTTTTTATCCTCATTTAATATTTATCTTTTAAATAATAGTAGACATATTTAATAACTCACATATTAATAGCTATATTTATAAAAATATTTAAAAAGTGATAATAATAAATAATTCCATTGATATTGATATTTTTTATTTTTCTCTATAATTAAGATTAGAGGGAGCAGCAGTGTCGACATGGCGGAAAGTGTGTTTGAATCAAGAAAGTTTGAACTTTAAAATTACCTGTAATTAGGTACGAGATTCCTGGATTTTGAATATGCGGTAGCTTTACTGATCTCTGCTACCCAAGTCATGAACTTATCTTCCTCTTGAGAACTTTCCTTCCCATCCATAGAGATTCTATCAACATAATCATTGAAATCCCTCTCCAAACATACCTCTCTGTAATCTTCCATCACATGGAGGATACACACCATTATTATAGAACACAGGAAGAGCGATCAAATCTGAATTTCGGCAACACTCTGTTATTTTCTCCAATTCTTGAAGACACATTCTCGAATTAACATAATTCTTTGAAAATATGATTACAACAACTTCACAATTTTCAATTGCATTCAGAGATGAGGTTGGTACTATTTCTCGATCTTCAGTTTCAAATTTTTTATTATTATTATTATCGTCGCAGAAAACAACGATTCTAGGTTCTGAAGTAAGAGCAGTGTAGAGATTCGAAACAAAGGAAGTCGCGTCTTCGTTGCAGAAACTCAAGTACACATTGTAGTTCTTCTTCAGCTTTGGATTAGTATTATTAGAAGAAGTTGTGGATTCAAATTCAAATACGCTGTGGCATTTTGAGGAGGAAGTGGAAGAAGACATGTATTGGACTTGATGATTAAATTTCTCAAAATGAGTGGCGAATAAAAAATCAATTGAGATGATTAGGCATGATTTATATATGTGATTTTAAGTCATAAGTCGCCTCAGTCACAAACAAAACTCAAAAGTTGTCTCACTCAATTGAGTCGTGAGAAATTATCCATGTGCGTGATGAGATTTTTTTCTATAATTTTTTTTTTAAATATTAAAATATTGGACTTTAACAAAAATATACCAAAATATACTTTTTTAATTTTTACTATGTAACATCTCATTTAATTAAAATCTATTAAAATAAAAATTTTAAATATATTAACATATTAATTTGGAAATAATGTATTTTATTAAAAACGGGAATAGACAAAAAAGGTAATAAGAGAATTGTCTAAGAGTCAAAATAAAAAAATCTCATTCTTTTACCTCACTTAAGTCCTTCCCGGAAAAAACTTGGAACAATCATCTCATTTTTTCCTTTTCATTTTTCGAAAACTGAGAGAACATCCCAAACCGTCCTGTTCATCATCTTCCTCAACTCCTCCATTTCTCCTTTCTTTTTAAAATCTCCAAAAACATTAGTTTATTAAACTTCATAAGAATGGCTCTGACCCATTGCATGCGTGGGTTCAACCCTCAACTTTCAATAATCGACCAAATCACGTTGAAGAGAAGACAAGCAGCAATAAGGAAAAACTCCAAAACAATTGGAGCGAGATGCAAAGACTGAAGAGGTAAAGAGCTAAGAAAGTAGATAACTACTATAGATCAACTCAAATCGAAAGGGAGAACTTCCATAAAAAATTGTGAGTTATGTTATATTAACTTCTTTTAGCATGAGGGTTCTAGGAATTCATTAACTAATATTCTTTACTTCTTCTCAAAAACTGTTTTGGGGGCATTACGGGTTAGAAGAACTTAGAGTGTGAGGAAATGGAATTTTTAGCATATATGTGATTTGAAACTACACTCAAATAATTTTAAAATGTCATGCATGTGTGTTTGTTTGAACATTGCATCATTGTTGTGTTGGAAATTTAGGAACTCTCAGGATTTTGAGTAAATGATTGTAGTTTAATGTGCGGATCCTATTACAGAAGGAAAATTGTGCTTGCCTTGAATGCTCTTTCACCCTCGCCTCTGTAGTTTTACCTTGGGGTGTGCAACATCCCACTTCTAGGGAAATTATCTCGAAATATTACGTTTAAAATCCTTTTATTCTGCCTTTGAATATATATCTTCTAATTCTGCCTCTGAACATGTTCCTCTAATTCTGCCTCTGGACATGTATCCTCTGATTCTACCTCTGGACACGTATCCCCTGATTCTACCTCTAGACACGTATTCTCTGATTTTTCCTCTGGACACGTAGCCTCTTATTCTGCCTCTAAACATGTATCCTCTGACTCTATATTTGGTCACATATATGAAAGTGCAAACACGAGAAGGGGAGGTTGAATTGTGTTTGTCAAACTTAAATTCTTTTGTTGTTTTGTTGAATGTTGATGCGAATTATTTGATGAATAAATAATCAGACTCAGCAACGGATAATAACAACATAAGAACACAACGATTTATCCTAGTTCACCATTAACTTGGCTACATCCAGTCCCTTCACTCCGAAGGCTTTAATCCACTAATTCAAAACACTTTGAATTACAACACCTGACCCTCCAAGTCAGTCTTCCCAAACAATCTGACAACCCTAGACTTTTGAGGAACGATAAAACACCTTGGCCCTATAAGTCAAGTCTTCTCCTACCAATCTGACAAGCCCATATTGAAGAAGGAATCTACACCTCTAACGGGTTTGATTACAAGGGTTTGAAACTTTGCCAAGTTGCTTCTGGAAAGCTGATTATTGCAATGACTTTCACACTCTTTTGTTGCTTCTGAAAAGCTGATTGCTGCACTGAATTTCACTCTTGAAAAATCACTTAGAGAATATTTCTTTTGCACTCAAGTGTTTCTCTCTTTTGAACTTTCGGATGACTTTGAATTGAAGCTTGAGTTCTTGTATTTTCGATGCCTAATGCTGCTGCCTGAAGCCTCATTTTATAGTCGCACTTAGGATTTTGTCCAAGCTTAAATTCAAGATAAATCCTGCTTAGATTTCCTTTGAAAATTCTGTTGGCCAATTCTATTTTTCTTAATTTCAAAACGTATCTTTTAGCTTCAGATTTCATTTGAAAATTCTGTTGACCAATCATGTTTCTCTTAATTTCAGACCGTATCTTTTAGCTTCAGATTTCATTCGAATTTCCTTCAAGTCTTCAGTGATTTTTGAATCAAATCCCCTTAATACTTTGATCAAATTTCTATCAAAATTCAATCAAGTCTTCTTTGAATTTTAATCAAGTCTTCACTAATCTGCATTATGATTTAAATTCTGGACTGTATGATTTGCTGATCTGGACCAAGTCTGGACCATGTGATCTGATATGTACCATTTTGTCTCATGATCTAGACTATGTGATCTTCTGATCTGGACCATTGATCTTCTGATTTGGACCAAGTCTGGACCAAGTCTTCTGTTCTGGACCATGCTATCTTCTGGTCTGGACCAAGTCTGACTTATATTTCCTTCTGGTATGGACCAAGTTTCCTTCTAGACAATGCTTCCTTCTGATCTGGGCCAAGAATAATATCCTCTGATGTTGTCATTGTTTCTTCCCTCTGATGATGTCATTGTTTCTTCCCTCTGATGATATCCTCTGATGTTTGCCTTTGATGACATCCTCTGATTCTTGCTTCTGATGGGATCCTCTGGTGATATCCTCTGGAGGTATCCTCTTGTGATCTCTTCTTGCCGTATCTTCTGGTGGCATTTTTATCTTCTAGTGACGTCATCCTCTGATGACATCTTCTGCTTCTGATTTGTATCTTTTGGAGGTATCTTCTGGTTGTATCTTCTGGAGGTATCTTCTGCTGACGTCATCCTCTGGTGACGTCATCCTCTGATTTTTCACATCCTCTGATTTTTCATACTTCTTCTAAGTCAAAATATGATTTTCATAAAATACTTTTGTTAACATCAAAACTTTAATTGAAAGAACCAACTTGGTTCCAACAATATCCTCCAACTTTGATTATGCTGCCTCTGACCTATATGCTACTAGTCATGCTCCATCTGGTTAGAGTTTGTCTCTGATTGGAGTTTTCCTATGGTCATGCTGCCTTTGATCAGTGTTTGCCTCTGGTCATGCTGCCTCTGATCTATTACTCCAAAATGCATTGCCTCTATTCAAGAGTTCTGCCTCTGGCTAAGTTTGCCTCTGGTTCCAGCTGTGATGAGGGACTTTGGATTTTAATTCCCACTTGATTTTTAATATATTGTTAAGTTATTATAAGTGTTATGGAATAATGATGCATTGCAAACATAATATTATCAAGGCATTGCATACATAAATATCAAGTGCATTACATTCTCATTAATCAAATCATGCATGACTTTGTTCATGGTGGGACATTCAGGTTTGTTCCAGGTATGGAACAACAGGTAGAGGAGAATAAGCAGGACACTGGTTGGGGTTTGGCCAGACCACCTTTACAAATCAGGACTCAATTATCTTGGTGACTCATGTCAAGATATTGGGCGAATTTTTCTTGTTTCGAGGAAAAGATTTGAGGTCATGCATAGTTTTCATAATCATAATGAAAGAATGATTTAAGTTAAACTTTTATGAAAAAATGAAGTTAAAAGCTTCATCATGAGATGCATCATAATTTCATGTTTTTATGCATATTGATGAAAGAAATATTTTTAAACTACTCCTCCCTTTATTTTCATAACTCACTAAGATTTTATCTCATCCCTTTATTTTTTATATACATTAGCAGTTGAAGATGACTGATGCTCAGTCTTAGTACTAGAGGATGATCTGCAAACCCTATTTTGGACTCAGTGCTTTATTTCTATTTGATGTAACCTGATGCATTAGGGAATAGTTTAATTATCATTCTAGTATTGCTGCTGTAATTTAATTAAATAGTTCATTAAATTGAGTTGTAAACTATGTTGTTTAAATGTAGTTACAAGTTACTTTAATGATGCTTATTATTGATATGTAATACTTGTTTCTCTTTTATATTGAGTTGTAAACTATGTTGTTTAAATGTAATTACAAGTTACTTTAATGATACTTATTATTGATATGTAATACTTGTTTCTCTTTTATTGAGGTGTATGAATTCAATTAGCATATTTTAGATAATTGATAATGGGTCTTATACTAAGTCATATTCCCAATATGTCATCATGTGAAGAAAAAAACATTTAGGCTGGTGGTTGGCCAACTCTACTCTCATAATATATATATATATATATATATATATATATATATATATATATATATATATATATATATATATATATATTCTTTCTCTTGTTATATTAAATAATATAAAAAAATTAATAAAAAAAAATTATTAAAATATTAATTATTAATTAATAATAATATACAAATGATTAACATTACTAGAAAAAATACAAAAAATTATAGAGATTGAACAAAGTTTTCTATAAAATTTTAGATTATGATCAGGTAACCTATCCAATTTAAACAATATTGAATTGAATTAGAGCGATTTTTTTAAAGAGTCATTCAATCCAAATTGAACCGCAAGTAATTTATTTTTCCAAAAGCATCATTATTTTTCATGATGGGCACTGTCGTATTCGTTTGTTTGCTTTTTTATTTAACAAAAGTGTGTTCACGTTTGTTTCATTTACTTCTAAGTGATGAATAAAGCAAAATAACAGCATGAAAAATAGGCATAGAGTCACAGCTTAATATGTTAAGTGTGAAAATTAATTACATGTGTTTTCATTATATTATCTTTGTTTAGCTTTTTTTTTATTTTGAATTATAGTATACTACGTAATTAATTAATTTCAAATGAATACGATATGATCTTATAAATAGTACTCGTATTAAAATTGAAACGAACATTAAAGATAAAGTGTGCATCATATAGGAATTATATTGGTTACCTCATTATAATGCATAATATTGTTTGAATATTACTGACAATTCTACTCAATTTCTATAAAAAAATTTCTAAATTTAATTAATTGTCTATTATTATTAATTAATAATTATTATTTTAATAATTTATTTATTAATTTTTTCGTTTTTATATTATTTTAATATAAAAAAATGAAGAAAATATATATATGAGTAGAAGGTCGCTTCCCCAAAATGCGACCAACTACTAGCCCAAAAAAAATTATTTACATAGTTGCATCCTGGAAATGCGATCTAGTAAAAATTCATAAAATATAATATTTTGATATATTTTTTTTAAAGTGGAGTATTTTAAAAAAAGGATATTTGAAAAAAAAATCATGTGATGATATTCCATGCACATTTTA
The DNA here is from genome assembly GCA_037974295.1 of Cicer cuneatum. Taxonomy (NCBI): domain Eukaryota; kingdom Viridiplantae; phylum Streptophyta; class Magnoliopsida; order Fabales; family Fabaceae; genus Cicer; species Cicer cuneatum. The sequence goes on along the minus strand of JBBPBO010000005.1, from coordinate 37,580,152 downwards.
AAAAAACAAAAATATAAATCATCTAAGTTTTTAAGAAAATTTCTTTTTAGTTTATATAAAAGATTTTAGGAGAGGATAATGTTCGGTGTATAGTAAGAAAGATATTATGATTCATTAAACAAGAAAATTTGTCTCTATATAGTCATAAAATTGTTATAATGATTTTTCATTGTTACATGAGTTGGACGGTGTAATCTAAAACGTCTTTTTCATCATTAGATGAATTTTAGTCTTAATCTTCTAGATCATCTCCTTTGATTGATTCATTCATATGAAAGATAGATTTGAATCATTTACAAATTTCATTGAAGAGCTATGAAGATACATATAAAAGTTTAATTAAAAATAGGCTAAATTGCACTTTTAGTCATTTATGTTTGATTCAATTCCTGCTGAATAGGTCCTTTATGTCTTTTTTTCTTCCAATTAGATCCTATAAGTGACATCTTATTTGCAACGTTTGCCTTTATGCTATTGCTTGTTAGCATAAATGTCCTTTTTCGTTAGTTCCATTAAAAAAATGTCATGTGGCGGTTACAATGTGGACATGTGCATAACAGTGTCGATATGACAAATTATAAAAGTAAACGATTTCTAGATTGGTCCTTTAAGTTTTGGAAAAATACACTTATGGTCTCTAAGTTTAAACCAATTTTCGCTTAGGTCCAATTTTCATTTTTTACCTCTTCATCATCTTCCTCTTCACAATCTTCCTCTTCCACTTCATAAATGTATTTTTCCAAAACTTAAAGGACCAATCTAGAAACCGTTTACATTTATAATTTGTCACACCAAAATCGTTATGCATACGTTAGCATTGTAACGGCAACATGACTTTTTTAATGGAACTAATGGAAAATGACATTTCTTAAAACATACAATAAAATAAAGGCTAACGTTGCAAACAAGATGCCTTAAAGAACCTAGTTGGGAAGAAAAAACATATAAAAGACCTATCCAAAAACTGGATCAAACATAAAAAGGAGTAAAAAATAATAAATGAAAACTATCAATTTAGAGCATTTAAGCTTAACTAAGTTCTAACTATATTCTACATTAATCATATGTTTAAATACTTTTTTCAAATTACATAAGTTAGTATTTAAGATATAAATTGGGATTAGAGCTTTTAGCTTTGTACTACACATGGAGATTAATTTATTTTTCTATTATGTAAGTATCTAAAAAATCAATTAATTATTTTCTCCACTGAAAGTGCGCAAGCACGAGAAAGGAGGGTTGAATTGTGTGTGTCTAATTTTTAAACTGTTTTCTTAATTCTAATTTTGATTTTGGTTTGGTGGCTTAAATGTTTGGACTAATTAGAGGCAATAATAAACAGACAAAGTGAAGGTAAAAATGAAACACCGGATTTTATCTTGGTTCACCACCAACTTGGTAGCTACATCAAATCACCTCATACAGAAGGATTTATCCACTAATTCAAAACTTGAATTACAACAACACTTGACCCTACAAGCCAGTCTTCTCAAAACAACCCGAACCTACAGACTTTTTTAGGCAAACTACACCTTGACCCTACAAGTCAAGTCTTCTCTACACAACATGAGATCCACAGATTGTTAGAGGCAAACTACCCGCTTGACCCTACAAATGAAGTCTTTTCAACACAACCTGAGATCCACAGATTGCTTGAGACACACTAAAGCCATTTTCGGGCTGGGTTATAGTGAGTTGGAATCTGTGTTGGTTTTTTCTTTTACTAAGCATAATTGATACAATGATTTTCCCACATTACAACACTTAGAGTATTTTAATTTGAACAAGTGCTTTTCTAGAACTTAAAACCTTAAACTCTGAATACATAGAAAAATTTGAGCTCTTGAGGTTTTTCTTAATAAATTTGGTTTTTTGGATTTCTAAGTTAGTTATTCGTTGTGTATCTACTCTTCTTCAGCCTTGATCCACTATTTATAGATGAAATTAGGGTTCGTGAATTTATTGTTAAGTTTTTGAATCGTATCTCAAATTCACTTTGGTCAACAGAGATTTCTTCCAAATATAATTTTGATTAATACAATCTTGATAATTTGACCATTAGGCAATCTTTATTTCACAATATGATCTTAGCAATTCTTCTAGAAATATATTGTGCGTATTTGTTAATATTATGTTTGAAAATTGATTTACTTGAGTCTTCCTTCATACGCTTGATTGGATCTGGGCGGGAAAAAAATATGGGCTTGTTTTTTAACCTTCAGAAGTAAGGATACGACTAAGTCCAATTCAGAATCTATTAGAGCCTTTGACCTTCCATCGTAGTTGTTGACTTTTCTCCATCAAAATCATTTACTTGAGTAATTATAGTCGCAGGCCGATGCAAAGCTACGCAACTTAGAATTAGTGGCTTGGGCAACTTCACCTTTGTTGCTCTATCATAGTCATTGCAACTTCATAGACAACATTTTGGAGCATACAACTTCACCTTTGTTGCTCTATCATAGTCATTGCAACTTCATTGACAACATTTTGGAGCATATTTTCAGTCTTTAGAGTTAGCAGAATATATGCTTCAGATGTAGACTTGAATAATGGCTTCAGACTTCAGAGGCATGCTAAAAAAATATTGTTCAATAGAGGCATGCTAAAGTTACAGTTCATCAGAGGCATGGAGCAGTTACTGTTCATCAGAGGCATGGAACGATTACTGTTCATCAGAAGCATGCTATAGTTACTATTCATTATATGCATAGAACGATTATTGTTCATCAAAGGCATGGAAACTCCATAAACACGTTGAATTTTTAAAGACACAAAATTCTTCAGAGGCACGTTGATTTACCAGAAACACGCTATCAGATGCAGATGCACGTTCTTTTCAAAGAGTGCATTTGTCCGATTCTGAAGATTTCGTTGACTAATTTGATTCCGTTTGCTTTTACCTTTTTACTTCCTATGGTGATATCCTCTGGTCGTTTCCTCCGATTTTCATGTTCTAATTTTTGCTTACTTAATGAGGCCATTAGTCCAAATTAATTGTTCTAATAAAATACTTTTGTTAACATCAAACCTATAAGTGGAAAACCAACTTGGTTCCAATATCCACTTTAATTATTAATAAGCTTAAAGATATTTTTCGTCATTTATCTTTTACCAAACATCCGTTTTGGTATCTTATATGTTTGTTTTAATTCATTTTTGTCCTTTATTTTGTATAAACAATAAATGCTAGTTATTTTTTCCATAACTCTTGTAAACAGTTGTATGATTATTGTCATAAACTGTTAAAATCTAATCTTTGATCAATTGTAAAGTTAAGTGTGCAACCTTAATAAGGATGAGATGAAAATACAAAGAACTAATAAGTTTACTTCATTTCAAAGAGTTTACATATGTTTCAAAGCACGCAAGAAGAGTTTTTTCAAGTGCAATCCTGTTATTAGGTTAAATGGATATTTTGCAAAGTATATTATTGTAGGGACATATTGATCATTATTAGAAGAAATCTAATTATCAGATGTTGCTATAGCTTTTATTGTGGTTGTGAAAAGAACTAAAGTTCATCACTTATAAAAGATAAAATTTGAAATATTATAAAAAATAAAAATTAAAGTCCAAAATAAATATTAAAAAAAAAAGATCAATGACAAAAATTATAGAATAAACCACAAATTTTATTTCTCAAACTGTAAACGTATGTCAAAATGCTCCCTCAAATTTACGATACATCAAAAAGCTCCTCTATTTTATCATATGTCAATCATAATGTCTCATTCGTCAATCAGTCACATTAGAGGTGCTGATGTGTCATGTTAAATGACATAGTGACACATAAACGTGGATGTCACGTCATACGAAGGGTTTTGACAGTAAATATGTTGGAACCAAGTTGGTTCTAAGTACTTAGGATTTAGATGTTTACAAAAGCACTCCATGTAATCTTATTTTGAACCTTGAATTATTAAATCAAATGTCACTAGAAGCTGAAGTAATAAGAAGCAGAAGATCAAAGTGTTCAAGAGATTGAATCCTGAAGGTACCAGAAGATACTCCAGGATGTCAAAACATCACCAGAAGATATCTTTGCTGGCCCAGATCAGAAGGAAGCAAAGTCAGAAGGAAACCTGGACCAGACCAGAATGAAGCCTTCCAGAGGGAGACTTGATCCAGACCAGTAGGAGTCATAAGTCAAACTTAATCTAGAAGTTATTCTGACCAGAAGATGGCCTGGCAGTGAATTAATAAACAACCCAGACTTGATCCAGACTTAATCAGAGGGTAAATTAATGGGTCCAGAACAAAGGAATTAATCCAGATTTGACCCAGACCAGATGATAGCACGGTTCAGGGTATGAAACTAAGTCCAGACCAGAAGAAATGATCTCCAGAATTGATCCAGAACTGATCCAAAACAGAAGGTAAAATGTCCAGACTAAAATATTATTTGTCCAGATTTAATTTTAGTTTAATCCAGACCAAGTCCAGAATTGGTTCAGATCAGAGAGAAGATTTTCAGATCAATGGTTCAGATTTAAGTATTTGGCCCAGTGTTGGCCGAGATCAGAAGATCGGACCATGGCTCAGTGTTGACCGAAATCCGAAGGTCAGAATGTGTGGTCTAGCAGTGGCCGAGATCAGAGGATCACAGCATATCAATTTGCTAGACCAGGATGGCCGAGATCAGAAGATCAGAAGGTTAGAAAGTGTGGTCCGGGGTTGGCCGAAATCAGAGGATCACAACAGATCACTTAGTATGGTCTAGATGTGGACTAGCGCAGAAGATCAAATGGTCCAGATTTAATCATGAGGAAAGCTACACCACTGCAGATCATGTAAAAAAGATCCTCAGAAGCTTATCAGCCAAATGGAGACCAAAGGTTATTGCAGTACAGAAAGCTAGGGATCTGAATACCTTGAAGCTTGAAGATCTGATCAGCTCCCTCAGGTCTCATGAAATAGAGCTGAATGCAGATGAACCTAAGAAGAAGAAGAATCTGGCTCTGAAGTCGAAACAGAAGAAAGCTGCAAGGACAACATCAGAATCAGAGGATAGTGACAGTGACTGTGATGATATGGCTTACTTAACCAAAAAGATGGTTAAGATCTGGGAAAACAGGAAGAAGATAGGTTCCAAGAAGAAACATAACAGCAAAGATAAGGAAGAATCTGACAAGAAGAACATCATCTGTTATGGATGCAATGAACCTGGACATATCAAGTCAGAATGTCCAAATCTGGAAAAAGGCAAACAGCACAAGAAGAGTTCCAGATTTAGAAAGAAGGGTCTGATGGCAGCTTGGGATGTATCAGAATCAGAAGAAGAATCGTCTGATGAAGAAGAGGCAGAAACAGCAATGATGGCACACATCAGGTCTGCCTCTAGACCTCATAAAGGCACAACTTCAGGAAGGAAAACAGGCAGAAGGAAGAATGATCAAAGCAGTCATTCAGGCAAGTCTAGAAGCACATCAGAGGAAGCAATTCTGGCTCTGGTGGCTCATAACAACTCAAGCTCTGGATACAGCTCAGGCTCTAAAACAGATTCAGAAGATGAAAACAATGAGGTGTTTTCTGATCTCTCTAAATCTGAATTAATTGATGCTGTAAAAGACTTGTTAAATGCAAACAATAAGATGTCTTTAAAACTGAAAACTCTTGGTCCAGATCAGAGGGAAGATTTTCAGATCAATGGTTCAGATTTAAGTATTTGGCCCAGTGTTGGCCGAGATCAGAAGATCAGACCATGGCCTAGTGTTGGCCGAAATCAGAAGGTCAAAATGTGTGGTCCAGCAGTGGCCGAGATCAGAGGATCACAGCAAATCAGTTTGCTAGACCAGGATGGCCGAGATCAAAAGGTTAGAAAGTGTGGTCCAGGGTTGGCCGAAATCAGAGGATTACAGCAGATCACTTAGTATGGTCCAGATGTGGACTAGCGCAGAAGATCAAATGGTCCAGATTTAATCATGAGGACTAACGGTGGAGATTTTAATTTATTTTGATCAAAGTATTAAAAAGATTTGTTACAAAAATAAAGTGAAGTATTGTGGAATTCAGGAGCTGTTGGCGGGAAGAAACTAAAGACATGATTGGCCAGTTATTTTTGAAAGAAAATCTGAAGCTTAAAAAAAGATATGTTTTTTATTTAAATGAAGCCCAATTGGTCAAGATATTTTTGCAAGAGAATCCAGCAAGATTCAGCTCGAAATTAAGCTTGGAAGAGGCCCAAATCTGCATCTATAAAAGGAGGCTCAAGGCAGAATACTTAGCATCGAAAATCACAAAAGAGTCATACAATTCCAAAAGCAAACACTCAAGTTTTCAGTGAGGTTAATTGTGAGTTCCAGCTTTCCAAAAGCAAGCACTCGTGTTATTTTCTTTCCCTTGTGTTAGATCTAAGTTGTTGAAGTAGAGTCTACAATTTGAGGGAGTCAGAAGGGGTAGCAGATTACTTGGCAATTAGATTCAAGGCGTTGTAATTCCTTCTACAATCTGGGGTTGTCAGATTGGCAGGAGAAGACTTGACTTAGGAAGTCAAGGTGTTGTATTCCTCAAGAGTCTAGGATTGTTAGACTGTTTGAGAATACTGACTTGGAGGGTCAGTGGTATTGTTGTAATTCAAGGTTTGAATTAGTGAAATCCTTCAAGGTGAAGGGACTGGACGTAGCTTCGTTAACGGTGAACCAGTATAAAAATTATGTGTTTTATTTTTACTTTATATCCGCTGCTAACTCTGTTTTTATTCATACATCAAGTTTTGTTTTAAAAGTGTAAAAACAGGAAAAATATTCAAGTTAGTTAAACACAATTCAACCCCCCCTTCTCGTGTTTGCACCTTCAAAATATGCCTATTAAAGATGCCACTTGATACTTCTTCTCTATTTATTTTATTCCACAAATTCATAAATCACTAAATTCTTAAATTAGAAAATCAATAAATTCAAAAATTGCACCACCCAAATTACTTCTTCCCCCAAATCTGCATTATGATTTAAATTCTGGGCCGTATAATCTACTGATCTGGACCAAGTCTGGACCATGTGATCTGATATGTATTGTTCTATCTCATGATCTGGACTGTGTAATCTTCTGATCTGGACCAAGTCTAGACCAAGTCTTCTGTTATGGACCATGCTATCTTCTGGTCTGGACCAAGTCTAACTTATGTTTCCTTCTGGTATGGACCAAGTTTTCTCCTAGACAATGCTTCCTTCTTATCTGGGCCAAGTTTCCTTCGGGGTAATGCTTCCTTCTGGACAATGCTTCCTCTAGAGGTATCCTTTGGTGATATCTTCTGGTGGCATTTTTATCTTCTGGTGACATCATCCTTGGATGACATCTTCTACTTCTGATTTGTATCTTTTGGAGGTATCTTCTACTGACGTCATCCTCTGATGACATCCTCTGGTGACATCATCCTCTGATTTTTCACATCCTCTGATTTTTCATATCCTCCGATTTTTCATACTTCTTCTAAGTCAAAATATGATTTTCATAAAATACTTTTGTTAACATCAAAACTTTAATTGAAATAACCAACTTGGTTCCAACAATCTCCCCCGTTTTGATGATGACAAAACTTTGTCTCTTTTATAACTATTTTTCTTTCTTTTGACTTTGACTCCCCCTAAGACTAAGCTCCAATTTTATTTTTCTCCCCCTAAGTCTAATGCCCCAGATACTATCTTTATCAAATACATCTTCTCCCCCTTTGTCATCAAACAAAAAGGATTGAAGGAAACTTTTTTTTTACTAATTTTTTTCACTTTTTTTTAAATAAAAGTGCACAAAAATAAGAATTACATATAAAACAAAAAAAAATTCACTAAGCTATTTGGTCAGGGATGAAGGTATGGTTAAGGTTTTTCTTGATGAAGTCAAACCTATCTTCAAGTAGTGGTTTAGTGAATATGTCAGCCCATTGATGGTCAGTGTCTACAAACTGGATGTTGAGTGTCCCTTTTTGAACATAATCTCTTATGAAGTGGTGTTTGATCTCTATATGTTTGGCTCTAGAATGTAGGATAGGGTTTTTGGTTAGGTTGATGGCTGAAGTGTTGTCATAGTATAAAGGGATGTTGGTCTCCATGATTTTGTAATCTTCCAGCTGATGTTTCATCCAAATGAGTTGAGAGCTGCATTCGGCTGCTGAAATGTATTCAGCTTCTGCTGTTGACATGGCAATGGTGTTTTGTCTCTTGCTTGACCAGTGTATTAGATTGTCTCCCAAGAATGTGCAGTTTCCACTTGTACTCTTTCTTTCGAGTTTATGTCCAACTTAATCAGAGTCACAATATCCACTAAGTTGGTATGTAGGAGTTTTCTTGTAGAACAAGGTGAGGTTGGTAGTACCTTTTAGGTATCTAATGATTTTCTTAACAGCGGTTAAATGGGATTCCCTAGGTTCAGACTGAATTCTAGCACATACACATACACTAAACATAATGTCAGATCTAGAAGTAGTGAGCTAGAGTAGAGATCCTATCATACCTCTATAGGATTTTTTATCAACCTTTTTGCTTGAGTCATCCTTTTCAAGTGAGTAGGTAGGGTGCATTGGGGTAGCCAGAGGTTTGCAATCACTCATCTTAAACTTCTTGAGAAGCTCTTTTGTATATTTTGTTTGATGAATGTATATACCTTTTTGACTTAGTTGAATTTGTATCCCTAGGAAGAACATCAATTCTCCCATCATCAATTTAGAAAATTCTTGGCAGAGAGTGCCATTAGTAGATCCAAAGATAATATCATCAACATAAACTTGAATAATCAGAATATCATCTTTTATTGATTTTCTAAAAAGAGTATTGTCTACTTGTCCTTTTTCAAAGTTATTTTTAAGTAAGAAGTTACTAAGTCTATCATACCATGCCCTAGGTGCTTATTTTAAACCATACAAAGATTTTTTTAAGTTTAAAAACATGGTTTGGAAATTTAGAACTTTCAAAACCTCGGGGTTGTTTAACATAGACTTCTTCACTTATATAACCATTTAAGAATGCACTTTTAACATCCATTTGAAATAATGAAATGTTATTATAAGCAGCAAAGGAAAGTGGGATACGGATAGCTTCTAACCTGGCCACTGGAGCAAATGTTTCAGTGTAGTCAATACCTTTTTGTTGACTGTAGCCTTGTGCAACAAGTCGTGCCTTGTTTTTGACAACTTCTCCTTTTTTGTTCAGTTTGTTTCTGAAAACCCAATTGGTTCCAATAATGTTCTTTTCTAGTCTTGGAACTAGATCCAAAATATCATTCATTTAGCTCTTCTTGTATTGGTAGACTCCATCTATATCCTTCTTCTGACTCATCTTCAGATTTATCCTCTGAAGATTTTTCCTTTGAAGATTTGTCGTATTCTTGCTTGTAGCTTATGCTTTTTCAAGTTCTTTTGCCTACATCAGCTTTTGGTTCTGGTAGATCTGTATCAGCTTTTGGTTCTAGTAAATCAGCTTCTGGTTCTGGTAGATCTGTATCAGCTTTTGGTTCTAGTAAATCAGCTTCTGGTTCTGGTAAATCAGCTTCTGGTTCTAGTAATCTTGTATCAGCTTCCTCTAGTTCTGGTAAACCTACATCGGTTTCCTCTGGTTTTGGTAAACCAGCTTCAGTTTCCTCTGGTTCTGGTAAACCAGCTTCAGTTTCCTCTGGTTCTGGTAAACCAACATCAGTTTCCTCTGGTTCTGGTTAATCGACATCAGCTTCATCTTGCTTTGACTTTTCAGGTCAAGCTATTTGTCAAATAACATAATACCAATCAAATAATTTAAAAATGAACTCAATACAGCCAAACCATTAATTCTGCTTTTGGTGGTTTCTGCTTGTTTTTGAAACCACTGAAATACAGTTTCTGTTGAAGTGTTCACATCACGTGGATCACTTGGTTCCTCTGACAGTTTGAAAACCTGTAGAATACTTATCTAGCTTTGATTTTTAAGATCAAGCTTCTTGTTATCACAATAAACATAAATATCAAACAATAATAGTATTTACAGCATGATGTAACCTCTATGTCAACAGTTTCAATTTTACTTTGAAAATCCTCTTGTTTCTGATTTTTAGATTCTGAATCTGTATGTTCTGTGATTAGATAGTTTGGATGAAGGGCTTTGAACTCCCTTCCTGGTTTGTAGTCTTGATGAATTTTACTGGAATGTTTGAAGAACTCTCTTGATTTTGATTCTTCTCTTTCTGTTGATATATCAGGTTCCTCTGATAATTCTAGAACTGATGATAATTATGTTTCTTCTAGTAGTTCCAGTTTTGTTGATATGTGTGCTTCCTCTGTCTGTTTTGATATTTCCTGTTCTTCATATAGTTTTGGTTCTAATAGGCACTATATTTACCAGTTCTTCTTCCACCAGAGTCACTTTTGTTCTGCTTGGTAAGTGCTGGAACTTAGACCTTTTTCCCTTCATATATTGCCAGCATCCATTGACCAGGCACCATGATCGGTGTTTCACTTTGTTGCTCAGAACATCTACAACATGAACAATTTTATCTTTTGGTACCCAAATATGGTTGGGTCCAGATTTGTTAGTCTTGAAAGGTTTTTTGTCTTTCCTTGGTTGTATCATGGGACAAAACAATTTTGAGTGACCTTTCTTAGCACAAACAACACACAAAACATTAGAGGGAATAGGTTTAGTTGCAATTACAGATTCATCAAATCATAAGCCTCTTTTACCATTATTGATAACTCCATAAATCATAGAAGCATTTTTGTGGGTCTCTTTTTTATGACATTTTTGTGGCTGGCATGTCTAGAAATGTGTGTGTAAATCTTTAGCTTTGTTGGTTTTCATTTCTTAGGCTTTTATTTTATTTTCATCCTCTCATATTAAGGGAAATGAAACCTTAGTAATTTGAAGTTCAAATTGGAGGCTCGAGTTCTCTCGAATAATTCTTTGCTGATTGAAGTTCATTAACCACTTAAACCCACTAACTTGATTTTTCCTTCTTTTGTACAAAAAATAGTTCTTTAATCACCTTAATTGAACACCAAAATAAATGTAATTATATTATTGTTTATTTAAAAAGGTTGAATCTTTTCTCTCCTTCTAGGGATGGAATTTGGATCTATATTGTTTACATAACTGGTCCTCTAAGTCTATATGTTTTGACCTGCAAAATCAGAATCAATATACACAAATCATTCCCTAAAATTTCTCACTTACTAGTAATTTGGTCCCTATAGTCATATTAAAAATTGTAATACAATCCTTGAGTTGTCATTCCTTTTTTCTAGTTCTTGATGCTTGGAGAGGTACCTCTTGGGACAACACAATGAATGGGTCAGATTGCGAAAGTGATATTTTAGTTTGACTTTGTCTCTCTTGTGCCACAGTTAGCAAAAGAAAATTTGAGAAATTAGTGTGTAAACTTTGAAATAACATTAGAAAAAAAAATGGGAGAGAAAAATGGGGAAACAAAAATGGGGGAAAAGGGAAAACAAAAGTGGAGAAAATGTCTTTAGCAAGGAGCATGAAAATAATTATCTTCCAAAGTTATTTTTTAGTTGCAACAACTCTAACAACAACTTTTCTTTTACAATGACATTTGAGAATCGCTCGGTCGTTCAAGTTTTTACCCATGGGGTAATAAGAATAAGTGATTTTTTATTCTTTCATTTTCTACGATATGAACACCATGAAAGACGAAAAATAATGAATTATATATCGGAAAATACCTTTAGCAAGGAGTATGAAAATAATTATCTTCCAAAGTTAATTTTTAGTTGCAAAAACTCTAACAACAACTTTTCTTTCACAATGACATTTGAGAATCACTCGGTTCAATTTTTAACCCATTAAGGGAGAAGAATAAATGATTTTTTATTCTTTCATTTTCTACGATATGAACACTGTGAAAGAGGAAAAAGAATGAATTTTATAGATGGAAATGTTATCGTTGCAATGATGACAAAGTTTCACTATATATTTTTTTAAATTGAGTTTCAATTTGGTTTTCAAAATTGAGCAAATTAGCCATTCCCTTAAGTAACAATAAGTTGGCTAAAAGTTTCACTTGCCACATAAGCAATTAACGTCTAAGTCAACCTCATAAACGAAGCAAAAACCAACGAATAGACCATATTATTCGACGTCTTTCAATTTCAGAGTATTATTTACCTATTTCCAAAATTCAGATGATAAATGTTCAACCGTACATTTTCAAGAGAAAATTTAGTGATTTACTCTTATATTTTCACACCAGAATCTAAAACATAACAAAAGCCAAAACATAAACTAGATCAACAAGTTATTAAGAAAAAAAACATAGGAAAGTAATCAAGAGCAATGATCATAAATGGGAAACTACGACCATAATAATAAAATGGAACAAATGGCATGAATATGAAAGGAGAAAATATGAAAAGAACCCACATTTTAATTAAGGGTGGTAAAATGGGTCGAATTCTTCGGACCACTGTTTAACATGTCAAAAATACATAGTAATCATAGTGCTTTTTTTAATAAAAAAATTAAATGTGATTCTAGTTTCTTTGTTTTTTTTTCATTTCCATTTTATTATTAACTCAACCAAATTAAAAGACTAAAATTGACCGATTAACTTACCCCTCTCAAACTAAAAGATTAATGTATAAAGTGTTCTAATTTGGAATATTGTTATTAAATTATTAATAATTTACTTATATTTTTTGTTGATAAATTTAATTATGGATAGTTTGTTACATATGTAAATTTTATTTTCTTTGTTCAAATTAAAAAAATGTAAATTTACTTATTATAAGTTTAATTATTGTTGATAAGTTTAATTAAATGTTTTTCATTACTGAAAATGAGTCTTTAAAAAAGTAGTTGACGCATATAATTTATACACGGATAAATGTTTTTCATTAATCATTAGTTAAATTTAATACTTTCTCTTATCTTCTAAATAAAAAAAGTCTAGTTGAATTCATTTGATTTAATTCAATTATCAATTTTGTTACTAAAGCTATTTAACCAATGTTGTCTGTCATTCAAGATCAATAATTTTTTCCAAAATTAACTCAATGTTTACTCATGCAAAACATTTAAATTCAAGAAAAAAATGGAAAAAATTTGAATAATTAAAAGTTTAAAATTAAAATTTGTCATCCAATAAATTATAGTTTCAATTATTATATTGATCTACCAATTAATTGAAGTGTGATAGCTACTCAATTAAATTTCACTGAAGGAAATTTAAGTAGAAGTTCCTGAGTTCAAACCCAAAAAACTAACTTTATTAATTTAGTAACATTTATTCATGACATTGGAAGAGAAAAATAAAAACTCTAAAAATAGATGAATGTTTGTTACAAAACTTTAAACATTTTTATGTTAAATTAAGAGGAAATAAACTAAGGGAAGTGAAAACACTAGCTTCAATAATGATTTTAGTTGTTCCAAATATAAGATAATATAGTAAGATGATATCACAACTACAAGATTCATTAAAGACAATAAAAGAGAGTTTTGTTGTTCATTGTCATAAAGACTATCAAATCAATATCTTAAAGATGATGGATATTTATTTCATAATGGGAGATAATTTTCTCTTACTTTCACATTGTTTGATTGAGGAAAAAGTTAGAGAAAATAAACTTTCCATTGTTTGGTAGGAGCAGAAAATAATTTATGAGAAAAATTGTTTCTTTCCCAAACTGGAAAGAAAACATGGAAAAAAAAATGAACTTTTTTTGTCCAAATATGCCATATGTTGCTTGTTTATATGTATATGTTGATGAAGATGTGTGATTCTGGTAACTTAAGTTACCGAACGCCAGCATCTAGTAAGCATCAATTTAAATGTAGTGTCAGTATTCTCATCAAACACTTCTTTTTCAACACTCAACCTCAAATTCTTCATCTATTTTTACGTTTTTGGAGTTCAAAAACCACATTTTTTATCCATTGGCATCATCATCTATATTTTCTTCATTGTAAATGTAATCTAGCTCTAAAACCCTCATCGTTGTCATTTTCATGGTTAAAGGTTTTGAAATTATGTATTTGGTTGTACCGGATTATGGGAGCTAGTAGTGTATTTTTTAAAAATTTAACACTACCGAATTCACGCATCCGGTAGGTGTTAATGCAATACAAGATTTTTTTTTGTTTTCTGCATAATTGAGTTTTAATTTGTGTTAAATGTTTGTAGTTAGTTATGGTTGAGGTTGAATCCAAACATTTGCCGGCATCCAATTTGAAACTTGAGTCTGCAGTTAAACCAAAACTCGAGCCTGCAGCTGAAGAAATACTTGAGCTCGTACCTGACTTGAAACCGAAGGAAACAACTAAATTGAAATCAGATATTGAAGAGCATGTGATCATTGACATTGATGTTGGGATAAACTTTATTACCAATAATAAATATAGTTATTGAGATGATTTCAGTGGTAACTACAAAATCTGATCATGGTTTTGATAAAAGAAAACAATTTTTTGTATTGTGTTGCAAAAGAGGTGGTATGTATAAAGGAACCAATAAGAAGTTGAAATGTGAAGACACAAGATCTAGAAAATGTGAATGTCCATTTAGGTTGCGTGGTTATTTCCTGATGACCAAACAATGAAATCTTAGTGTTCTGTTAGGATCACACAACTATGAGATGGATAAAAATTAGAAGGTCATCTTGTTGCTAGTCGTTTAAATGAAGAAAAGAAGGAACATGTTGGTGAGATGACAAGGAACATGGTCCCACCAAAAAATATGATAATGACTTTGAAAGATAGAAGAAATGAAAGTGTGACTACAATGAAACAAGTTTATAATGCGCGTCAAAGATACAAGAAGATTATAAAGGGTCCGAGATTAGAAATGCAACATTTGTTGAAATGCTTGGATGATCACAAATTTGTATACAAATATAGAATGGTTGATAAGTATGAAACTAAAATATAGGATATTTTTTGGGATCATCCTGAATCAGTCAAGTTGTTTAACACTTTTCAACTGTGTTGCTGATGAATTCGACTTATAAAACAAATCAATATGAAATGTTGTTATTTGAGATAGTTGGTGTGACTTTAACAGACATGACATATTCATTTGGGTTTAATTTTCTCAGGTTTGAAAAGGAGGATAATTTTAGTTGATTTCTAGAGATATGTTGTAATTTGTTGAAGCACAAACAAATGATATGTGTATGGATAGTACAAAGTGTGATTGTGTAATTAGAAAAACTTAAAGGTTGCCATGTGCTTGCATCATTGCTAAGAAAGTAACTAATGTCACACATATTTGACTTGATGAGGTACACACTAATGGGAAGAAGCTATAATTTGATGATGATGTTGTTGTAAAAGAAGAAGGAGCTTCAAATGTTTCCATTTTAACATAGTTGAAAGCGATTCAGGTACATTTTAATTAGTTAGATTAAATAATTTCTAATTTAGTACTTTCATGTGATAGCATATAAAATTTAGGTACCCGTTTATATTTTAGGAATGACTTGAAAAAGCAGATTATGATACAAAATTACTTATCAATGAGCAAATTCATGAAATAGCTTTCCAAAAAACGACGTCGTTAAATCCCCCTAATGAGAAGGTGAAAACTAAGGGTGCACCAAAGAAGGTTAGGTGTATGCCAATAGATAGGTCAACTAAATGTTCTCTCGCCTAATCCATTTCCAAAACCAAAAAATTTCCTTATTGATCATATGTCTCTTTTTATGCATTCATATAGACACAAAATTGTGGATGTTGCTGGTGATTGAAATTGTGGGTTTTTGGTTGTCGCTGCACATCTTGGTAAAGGAGAAGAAAATCATTCAATTGTCCATCATGATCTCATTAGAGTGATAAATAAGCACAAGTCTAATTATGTCAAAAATTGTATTCGTAAGAGAAACGATTAAATGTTATCAAAGACGCTTTGTATCCTGAAAAGTTTTATAAGGCACCTATAGAAAAGAGGATGTCGTTTCTAGAGATTGGACATCTTGTTAATGATGTTTACAAAACAAATTTTAAATTAAGTTGTACTTTAAGTGTTGCCCAAGTAAATGCTCTCCAAGTAAGGGCAACTCTTCAATGGATATTGTCACCAACTTAAGAAATCACTGATTTAGTTAATATAAATTGTTATTTTAAATTTACATTATGTAGTAGTAAAATTATGTTATGTTATGTTTTGTTTATTTATGTAATTCTTAATTTTATTTTATTTATGTAATTTTTAATTTAAATTATTTTTACTAGCAATTCAAACACACAAACAACTTTTATTTTAGAAAACACAAATCTCATTATTTGACAAGAATATCAGATTAATCAAAATTAAAACCATGTACATTTAACCAACATATTATAATTAACCAAATTATTAAAACAATGTACATCTAAATCAAAAGTAATATCCCCTAGTATATAAATACTATTGTATAACTCTATTCTTAATGTTAACATGTCTCCTCCTACAATATAAAAATACAGTTTGTGTTTGATCAATGATCTACTGCACACATTGATATGCATGAGATCCCTCCTCCATCGTCTCACGTGCTTCAAGTGTAAGATCTCTAACCATCTTGCAAATCTGCAACGTGTTTGCTACATAATACATGAACTTCTGTTGTATGACAACCTCCACGTCTACTGGTCTTGGAGGATTTCCCTCTGAAAACGATTGCATGAAACGATGGAAAACCCTATAAAACCAAGTTACATATCCAACTATGGTTTTTTAACTTCTGTCCATTAATAGCCTCCACATATCTAGAGTAATTAGATGCAATCTAAAATTCGGATATGTCTGATCGACCTACTACTTACTCATGGTAGGAGAAGCATATATGTATGGATGTTTGGGGATAGTTTGAAAATATCCATATTACCTAAGCACGCGCTCACGCAAGTGAGGACACTTCATCCTAGATACACATCTAATCTAGCTAGAGTTCTAGCATATTTCCTCTAACGGATGAGTCAAACGATGGTCGTCATAAGGAAAAAATCAATAATCTTGGACCTCCAACCGATCTAATGTATTCTTGTATGTCTCTGCCAATGGATAACCTTGATGTTCAACAAACATATATGCACGTGGAAGGGTCTAGTCATACTTAGCTTGTAGTGTCCACAAACAAAAGGTAGGAAAATGTTGCAGGATCCAAGCCTGATGCAAAAAAATAGATTAAAAATAAATTATAAATAACTTTCCAATAAAATTAACTAATATTATAAGAAAAATATTCCAATTAAATTAACTCTTAATTACTTTGAGGAGGGACAAGTAGCAGCACTCCATGCATACTTTCGGACACTACCTAAGTCTCTGAAGTACTAAACGTACATAACGTCGAAGTACGTTACACTTTTATCGTTGGATATGGTAGTGCCCTCACATTGTCATCATTAGCAAACTTAATAGATTTGTTCAGATGAATCAAAAATTGGTTCTTTCAACCTCTGTTTAGTGCATCATCTAAACTAAACCCAAAATCATTACACATCCATTCAACCCCTTCATCTTTTACAAGCAGTGTGTGCTAGGAGGTGTCTAGTGATGGCAAGTGATGAAGACATGACACATCATCCAAAGTCACTGTCATCTCACCAATAGAAAAATGGAAGGAGCTAGTCTTCTTGTGCCACCTCTCAACAAATGCAGATAACAGGTCTATGTTTATTACTTGTAGCCTATGCATCCAATATCAGCTAAGTCAGAGGCTTTGATTGGATTCCAAAACCAATTTCTTATAAAAGGTGGAACCTGAAGATGACATATGTTTCTACATTGTTGACGTATTTCAGAGGAACACGTTCCCAAAAAATATTCAATTGTTAGTCTTTTGATGATTAAATAAATAAATAATTAACCCTTAATTATATAAATTTAGAATTAAAACTTACATCTCCAACTTATATGTGGACGGCCATGTGGTCCTATAAATGTGGTAGGAAAGACAATTGGGCCCTATAGAAACCCCGAAATATGTGGCGGTGTGGTGGTGGTCCTTGAAATGGTGTAGGTAGTGATAGTGACAGCAACGGCGGCACAAACATCTCATCCTGTACATATTTAGCGTCACCATGTGTCTGAGAGTAGGAGCTTTCACCTATAATCTGATGTCGCTTACGTGTTGAAATCGAGTAATATCACTGTCACTTTCCATCTCTGAAAGCAACAAATCAGCACTTTGTCACATTTCAACATTTTGACTATATCAAATTTCAAGAACATAAACTACTTTAGACTACAAAGTACAACAACATAAACTAATTATATCTCACTACAAACTCATTATAAATCAAAAGCATTTTGTCAAACACTTGGTATACAAAAAATATAACAACTTATTCAATATTTTGTCATATTTCACAATAGCGAATTGACATAACAACAACAATAACAACAACAAAATCACTACCAGTCGCTAACATAAACTACAACAACAATGTAAACTATTTATATCTCACTACCAACTTATTATAAATCAAAAATATTTTGTCAAACACTTGGGGATACAACAACTTAAAAAACACAGACTCAATTGTAACAACAATCAATTGACATAACAACAACAACGTCAACATTCATCTCTAACTACCTATTGAAACTACAACAAAAACATAAACACTAAAATATAAAATAGAAAAACATAAACATCAACACTAAAATAAAAAAGTATAAAACAAAAAACTTACCTTGATGTTTAAGAGTTGATGAATAAAAAAATGAGGTTTTAAAGTAGATTTGAGATAAGAAAATGAGATTGAGTTGGATTTGAGAAAAATAAAAGTGTAAAAAGTTTTACATTTAGAAAATAGAATGGAGGAAAATGGCTTCTCCTCTATATTTAAGTACCAGCCGAATGCCAAAATCCGGGTATTTTGGGGGGTCTAACATACTACTTAGGGATAATTTGTTATGATAATCAATTACTAATGTACCTCAAAACAACAAATTTTAACCGTTTAATCAAATATTAATCATCAGTTAAACCATCTCACTTTTACTTTTTCATTATAAAACTTCTCTTATTTAATAAATTAATATACTTTTTTGAAACGGTCAAGGCCAAGATTAGTAATTATATATTTTAGTACCTTTTCCTTCCCCCAGATGTAAAGCAGAATAATTTCCATTATTTCACACCATTTTGATTAAGAAGTATATACTATTGAGACTTTTAATATTATTTTATATATCAATGGTATGTTTTGTACCAAATTTCTAGACTTATGTTTTGTATGTTAATGTTTGAAACCTACGTTAGGGTCAAACATGACTTTTATTTTGCAATGTTCATTGGAAACGTGAAAAATATTAACAGTTAATAGGCGTATGACTTTTATAAATGTAGTTAATGGACCAAAATATATATAAATTGATTTTTCAACAAATCAAAATAATTGATATCAGAATTGAAAACTTTTATTTTTAGAAAGACATTCAAATTCATTTCAATAAAATATTTAATCAAATTTAATTATATTAAGATTATTGTGCATCTTATCTAAGGATGAGAATAGGTCAGGCCGTCCGTCAGGGACCTATGGTCTGACCTACTTATGGTCTGCTCTGGTCTGGCCTATTTAATAAGAAGACTATCTTCAAACTATTTTTAAAGCCTATTTATTTAAATAGGTAAGACTCAGATTTATTAAAAGTCTATTGGGACCGACCTATATATATATATATTATTTATTAATATTACTTTTTCCTATTTTAAAGTATATATATCTATTATTATTATTATTATTTATTAATGTTATTTTTTATTATTATTTATTAATATTATTGTTTTCTATTTTAATATTATTTATTATATTAGATTTGATTATAATTTTATTAGTTTTCTTTGTATATAAATATCTAGTTTAGCCTATTTAAAAAAATGTAAAATATAACATTTAAATGTGTTAATATGAATAAGGCTTTTAAATAGATTTTCAGGTCAGGTCAAACTTTTATAAAAGTCAGGTCATACAAAAAAAAAACCTATTATAGGCAGTAGGCCAGACTTAAGCCTAAAAAGTTATTGTAAGTCAGACTCAAACATTTCAAATCTTATCCATTACAATTATTATTTTTATCTAGCCAATAAACATATATTCAAAATTGAGAAATCATTCTCTCCACTATGGTGCGCTCTGCAATTGACACAATTTGGGTTCACCTTTATTACAAATAGACCACACTATTCATAAATAACCATTTGAAATTTTTTAAACACCACACTAAAAAAACCACATTATAAATTCGAATGTGTGCACCATTCATATCCAAAATAATGATTTTAAAAGCCTGCACCATCAAATGTTTATTAGCATGAAGACAAATACAACCACCCAGCACAGTTACCAAACACATAAACATAAATGAAAGTAATAATTTCGAAAATCTAAATCCCTATTATGTAGTTGTATGAAATAAATGTCAAAATAGTCCGTAAATATATCTCAAACAATCACATTCTAAACACAATCAACACTACAAAGTATAATCTCTTTCTAAAAACACAACCTACAATCCCGCCAATAAATTCATTCAACACTCTTCATGGCTGCAATTTGAATAATCAGAAGAAGTGAAGAACAAGGTTGCTTCTTGATAGTGCATACAAGAGAACTGGTATGAAGTATACAAATGTCATCTTCTATATTCATTTTTTTTTCGATTCAACACAAACAAATAGTCCTATTACCATAGAAAAAATATATAAACCAAAATTGATCAATGCACAAGAAATAAAAATCATGCACCAGCAAAATCTTTAGTTCTAAGTCTTCAAATATTATTTTCATCTCAACAACTATTTTATAAGTGGTTGCAGATTGGACTTCAAATTGGTTTTTATACAAAATTTAAACATGCATCCACGTGTCTATACTACTTAAAAATCATTTCCAACTTCAACTAACAAAATCTTGACATTTCAAA
The DNA here is from genome assembly GCA_037974295.1 of Cicer cuneatum. Taxonomy (NCBI): domain Eukaryota; kingdom Viridiplantae; phylum Streptophyta; class Magnoliopsida; order Fabales; family Fabaceae; genus Cicer; species Cicer cuneatum. The sequence goes on along the minus strand of JBBPBO010000005.1, from coordinate 37,559,317 downwards.
CAACCTTATGCCAAAGTTGATCTGACATTCGTTGACAGGTTTATTAACGAACTTCCTGCTCAATGGAAAATGATCAACATAACTTGAAATGAACATATGGTTACCTTCAACCAGTTTCGTGAACAACCACTTCTGACTGCGGGATGGCTTGAATTGAGGAACATAAATGGTCTCAGCGGATCATTTGATTTTTATCCGCTATTTTGGTGGAAATCTATAAAGCTTTGACATTAACTTTGATAAAAATTTGGGTGTGTAATCTTGTAATATGTTTGTACTATGGTTGTGTTAGAAGGGCTCACTTGGGATGTTTTGTTGTACGTTTATATTGTTGGCTTAGGTTGATGTGTAATAGTTGTATCTTTTTATTGTTGAATGAAATTGAGTAAAATTGGCTAATGGCAATTATCGATCAAAAGGCACAATAGTCGCTAAACAATCACAACATTGACAAAAACAATTATTAAAAACAATGAGCCGTTCATTCGAGGTCCAAATAGGCACAAAGTATATAATATTTGCATAAAAAAAGAAAGGCCTTACTACATCAAAAAATTTAGATACTTACTACATCAAAACATTACAGTCTTCCTACATCAAAATTCTAGAGCTTTATGGAGCAAAAAAATAGAGTTTTATACTTCGATTTTCATTCTTAATGTTGCCAAACAACTTCCAACTTTAGGATCAATATTAAACTCTTGTGTTAAGTCACCATGGTCTACCTCAGGTTATTATCATAAAAAAGGACGATAGCATAATCCACATCTTTTGCAGCCCAATATATCTCAATACTCCACCAAAAGTTCTTCCACTCCTTCTAACTTTGCTCAAATCAACCTTTGGTACAACTTTTGCCTTAGTAGTCTTGGTTGGATGTTTTTGTCCCATTCTTCGATGAGGTTTGAACAAAGAAATAGGCTTCAAATCGTCAAACTTTCTTTTAATTATTTCCATGAACAGATGCAGGTGAATAAAAATATCAATCACAAGGAAGGGGGGTTTAAAATTGTGATTCCCTCTTTAAATCTTAATTCCTACTTTTAATTTAAACTAACTCAAGATCATTCTTGGTTAGTTAAAAATAAATGACACAAATTATTTTTACGTGATTAGTGATAGTGAGTGAGAAATAATAAATGATAGGTATAAGACAATCACGCAATGATGTATCCTAGTTCACCCAAGGTGGGCTACGTTCAGTCCTCACAATTTGTGAGCTTTTCCACTAATGTGCTTTTCACAAGAATGTTATTGCTTAAGCACAATCTTTCTTGATCACTCTTGATCACTTACAACATTCACCTTTCAACCTATGAAGGATTTTTACAGTCACCTTTCAGCCTATAAAAGATTTTTACAAGTTACCTTTTAATCACAAAAAGGATTTTTACAATAATCTCAAACTATCTTTAGAAATAGACTTGAGTTTCAAATGGAATTATGATAGAAGGTTTTAGGATCAAAATCTACTCAATGCTTGTTTGGGATTGATTATCGACAATAACTCAATAAAGAGATCCTTGAATATAGTATGAGAGAACTGGAGTTTTTGCTTGATTGAAGAGTTTTGCTTCAAGTACGATTGTTTTAGTAATGAATTGATTTCTCTAAAAACTTTTGCTATTGTCTTCACCTTCATGTTCCTTTTATAGACATGATGAAGGTTAGAGAAAGCTCAATATAGCCATTATTGATCTTTTAAGAGAGACATTTGTTCAAAGTGATAATTACTAGACATGTGTTCTATTTAATCTAGAACGTTCTTCCTTTGCAACAAGAATGTTCTTGGTTTTGTGATTGAATGAGCATCATGACTGAGGATTTAACAACTGTTTGATGTCAATTCATTGCCTTGCACGCATGTTGGCTTTCTGCAAAAGGAGCAATTGTAGTGTCTTTTGCATCCTTGTTGTCCTAGTTGTACTTGTTCACAGCTTATCAATCTCGAGATTGATCTTGTTATTGTTCTTGATGTTGATTTGCTTCTTTGAGCCTTTAGCTAAACTTTTAGGTTTGATCATTGTTATGAGTAGCCTTGATATTCGTTTTACTTAAGATCTGGACTTAGGAAATTATTCATTTTACTCTTATCCTTAAAAAAAATTATCTAGAATGATATTGTTATAAACCAGAACGATCTTGGTTTGCCCAACCTGATATTCTTATGAACTAGAATGATCTATTATACACCAAAATGATCTTGATTTGCTTAGACTGGTCTTGTCATTCAATTTCCAGTTTACGTAAGACATGATTTATTTTGATTTATATCATGGTGTGATCATTGATTGTTGTATGAGTGTACTTGATTACCTATATTTGAATAATACACTCAAAAACACAAGTTAAATAGCAGCACAATCAGAATCATGATTAGGGATTTAATTAACTTGTTTGTTCGTCTTCAAAATACTTGATTTAGGATTTCGTCTCAACAATCTCCCTTTTTTATGATGACAAACCTGTTAATTTTGTTTTAATTTTGATTCTGATTTAAATATGATTTTATACAGAGTGAATTTTTTTTTAAAAAAAGCTCCCCCTTAATTTTTGCATCTCTTAACAGTTCATTAATGATAAAAGGAGTGTTCATACATATGGTTCAAACAAAAAAAGTTAAAGTATAGAAGTACATAATGAGATCAAAAATACTTCTTAAATCTAATGACTATTTTTCCCCCTTTGTCATAGCAAAAAGTGTTGGGATGAATCCAGAGAGAAAGCAACTTAAAAAAGATAACGATGGAGAAGATCCATCAGATGATGAAGATATGGAGGGCCTTGGTAGATCAGGGAAGTTTGGAGGAGGATTAGGAAGAGGTTGCTCCAGTCCTAGTTTAGGAGCTAGTTTATTAGCCATCCAATCCCTTTGGATTTCATTTTCCTTATCTTGATGGACTTGCCTATCGATGATAATTTGAAGGGTTGTAAAAATCATGGGAAGCTAAAGAAGTCTATCTAGGAGAAGGAACAACTATAGTGCAAAAGGAAGATAAAATGGAAAAAGTTGAGCCAATGGTAGGGAGAGAGCTGGACAAGAACTGTGCCTGAGGAATTGAGGAACCAGAAAGATTCATATATGGAAAAGCAAGGTATTTGTTGATGTGAAACAAGGAAGATAAGGATTTCTATTGGGAGAAAAAAGCTAGAGCCATTTGAGATGTTCTGTTAAAATGAATTTGGGAATAAAGATGACTGTGAAGAATTGGATTTTGAAGTGATTGTGGTGTTGGAATACCAAAGGCAGGAGAATTTGTAAGCGAGGTGGATTAGATAGAGTGGTAGTGAAAGGAAGAACGTTGTGTTCAAAGGGAGAACATTCTTGAGGGATGTTAACTTCAAAGTTTTGAGTATTTAGGTTTAAGGATGTTTTTCTTTTAGAGCACTTTGTTTTGTTTGAAACAAGAGATAAAGGTGATTGATTTTGAGGGATGTACAAAGTTGGTGGAAGCGATGAATCTTTCTTCATGTGAGAGATGTTTTTGGAAGATGATTTGGAAATAATGATGGATTTTTCATTTTTGAGTGGGACAATGAAGTATTTGAAAATTTTGGTAAGAACCATGTCATATGGAATAATATTCCTTTTGTAATCTCGATTGGTGGATGCGATCATGTTTTGGATGATGATATAAGGAAGGTTGATTTTTTGGAAATGGAGGAGGTGATAAATGTCTAGTGCGTCATTGTCATAGACATACTTGTGCCTGCCACAATGGGGAAGGATTGAATGCTAACTGAGATTGTTAAAAAAATTGGGAAGAGGTTTCAAATCTGCAGACATATAGTTGATTGAGCCAAGAATGAAGAGTTCATTAAAAATTGTACCTTTGTTGATATATAGAGCAAAATACCAATCTTTGCCAAAGATGGTTGGCTCTTCAATGGGTAGATGCCAAATTTCAGCTAAGATTGCAAGAGTGAGACGAATTTCAACCCCTTTTAAAGTGATGACAAGCAAAGCTTTGTCAGGAAAGGCTTAAGCTTTGCAGTAGAAGGCTCAAATGACTTATGGATAGAAAGATGAGATAAAGTAGGGTATGATTTTGAGGGTGATTTTATTGGTATCAAAAGGATTTGGATTTCTTAGGTGGAGTTTTAGGAGGATTTTGGTGTCAGAGCAGAGTGTTCTAACGATTTCTGAGGCATAGAGTTTTGATGATTTTGATGGTGATTTTGAACCAGAGTCATTATCATAGATGGTATAGATTATTGTGTCCAAACTCTTAGATTATTGATCTTCGTTTTGTTTGAGGATTGTCATATTGGATTTTTTTAGGCTTTTTCTAGAGACGTGGTGGTGCTTGATTGGTGTTTGGGAGAATACATTAGAAGAGAGGAGGGAGTACGATGGTGAGAGGGGTGAGTGAATTAGGAGGTGGACTGGTTTCAGGAGATGATGAGAGATAGTCAGAAAAAGTGTTTTCTGATAGAGAAATTTCTAGAGGGGTAGGTCGTGGTGGTGGATATGGTGATCAAGAAGGAGATGGTGAGGGAGATGGGGTTCTTGGAGTCGGATTTTTTCTTGCAAAAGTTTTGGTGTGAGTCATGTTTTTGAGAGAAAATAATAGGAAAAAAAATGAGACTACAAAAGCAAAAGAGGAGAGTACATAGGTTTTGATGAAAATGGGAGAAGTAGATTTTTGGGAAGAGATGAGAGAGAGAGAGAGAGAGTCAGTGACATGCATGGGTATAAAGGAGTTGGTGGTTGAGAAGTGACTAGGGATATTGGGAAGGAGGAAAGTAGGTTATGATGAGGCTATGGTAGCTGTGTTTTTGAAAGAAGGAAAAGGTTGTTACTTGCCTTTTTCTGTGAAATTAAAAAAATTTGAAACATTTAAACTTCACTTGGATTGACATGGTGACTGATGTGAAGAAGAGAGAATGGAGAACGTTCTTCGTATTGGCCAGAACAATCCAGTCATGCTTTGCAAAGGAGATAGTTTGGATTTTTATTTTTATTTTTTAGTTTTCGTTAATAAAATAAAATTATCTTCAACAAGAGGTTTAGTAAAGATGTCAGCAAGTTGATTTTTGGTGTCAACAAAGATCAATTCAACTTCATTTTTGTTAACATGATCCCTAATAAAATGGTGTTTTATTTCAATGTGTTTTGATCTTGAATGTGGAATGGGGTTTTTTGACAGATTTATTGCACTTGTATTATCACAATAGATTGAAACATTTGTATAACTTACAGAAAAATCTTCAAGTTGGTTCTTGATCCACAATACTTGAGAGCAACAATTTGCAGCTGAGACATATTTAGCTTCACTTGTTGATAAGGCAATTGCATTTTGTTTTCTACATGACCAACTTATCAGAGCTTCTGCAAGAAATTGACATGCACCAGTTGTACTTTTTCGTTGAATTTTACCTTCAGCATAATCAACATCATGATAGGCTATAATATCAAAATGAGTTCCTTTGTTATACCAAAGACCAAGATCAGTGGTACCCACAAGATAACAAAAAATTCTTTTTACAACAGATAAATGAGATTTTTTTACGCAAAAATTGAAATCTAATACATAATCCTACTACAAAAACAATATATGGCCTACTTGTAGTTAAGTATAGCAATAAACCTATCATTACTCTGTATTCCATTTTAGAAATGGATTTTCCTTGTTCATCTTTGTCCAAACGTGGATGGATGCTTGTGAGTTATCATTGTTTTAGCTTCATTCATTTTGTATTTCTTTAAAAGATCTTTGATATATTTTTCTTAACATATAAAGATTCCATTTTCATATTGCTAGATTTGCAAGCCAAGAAAATTTTTCAATTCTCCCATCATGCTCATTTCAAATTCACTTTGCATGAGATTTGAAAAATCATCACACATTTTTTCATTTGTTGATCCAAAGACGATGTCGTCAACATATACTTGAACAATTTGCCTCTGAAAAACCCATTTTTCATTAAGAAACTTAGTCTTTCATACTAGGCTCTAGGGGCTTGTTTTAGTCTATACATAGCTTTAGTAAGTTTAAAGACATGGTTTGGTTTCTTTTGATCTTCGAAGCCAAGAGGCTGATGAACATATACTTGTTCATTTAGAAAACCATTTAAGAAGGTACTTTTAACATCCATTTGAAATTTTTGAACAAGTTTATGAGATGCACATGCAAGAAGGATTCTGATAGCTTCTAGCCTTGCAATTGGAGAAAAAGTTTCATCATAATCAATACCTTATTGTTCGTTATATCCTTGAGCCACCAGCCTTACTTTATTCCTTATCATTTTTTGTTCTTCATCTAGTTTGTTTCTAAATACCCATCTTGTACCAATAATCGTTTGATTTTGTGGATTTCGGACAAGAGTCCAGATTTGATTTTTTTTTCAAATTGGAGAAGTTCTTCTTGCATTGCTTCAACCCATTTTTTTTCAACTATGGCTTCCTTGATAGATTTTGGTTCCATTTGAGAGATCATTGTCATGTTGTTGTCATTTTTAAAAGACATTCTTGTTCTAACGCCGTCAGATGTGTTTCCTATGATTTGTTTTTGTCGATGATCTCCTATGGTTTTCCAGCTTCTTGAAGGAGTTTGAAATAAAGATTCATGATCAATCTCGTATTTCTGAGGAACGATCTGCTGTTGTTGCTAATATTTTTCTTCTTCATCATTTATCTTTTGTATATCAAGATCATCAAATTCCTCAAATAATACATGGATACTTACCTCCACGGTTGTTGTTCTTAGATTATATATGCAATAACCTTTGGAATCAATGTAATAACCTAACAAAATGGCTTTATCTGATTTAGCATCAAACTTTCCTATATTGTCTTTTTTAGTTAAGATATAATAGTAGCAGCCAAAAGTATGAAAGTATAAAATATTTGGCTTTCTGTTTTTCCATAATTCATAAGGTGTTTTGTTGATAATTTTTCTTATCGATACACGATTTAAAATGTACTAAGAAGTGTTGATTGCTTCAACCCAAAAATATTTCTCAACATTTGATTCTTCCAAGATTGTTCTTGCCATTCATTATAATTTTCTATTCTCTCTTTTAACAAATCCATTTTGTTGAGGAGTTCTTGCACAAGAGAGATTATGAGGAATGCCATTTTCATAAATAAAAAAAGCTATTGAAAAATGCATTTATGAATACTCTTCTATGATCACTGCTTACAAAAATTATGTTAGAGCCTTTTTCATTTTGAACTTTTTTACAAAAGGTTTGAAAAGCATCAAAAGAATCATCTTTTTGCTTTAAGAAAAGTACACACGTATAACGTGAGAAATCATCAACAATAACAAAGTCGTGTCTCATTCCTCCTAAACATGTAGTTTTGATATGACCAAAAAGATCAATGTGAAGTATTTCAACAGGTTTTTTAGTTGAAAAAAAAAATTTGTTGAATGAAAACTACTCTTGACTCATTTTCCTTTAGCACAAGCTTCACATACTTTATCTTTATCAAAATTTATTTGTAGCATACCTCTAACAAGATCAAGTTTGGATAATTTTTTAAAAGAATTCACGCTAACATGCCCAGTTCATTTGTACCATATCTAGTTATCTTTGTTAATGGACATAAAACATGATTGAGTAGATAATTCTTGAAGATAAAAAAAACATATAGATTTTTCTTTCTTGATCCAAAGAAAAGAATTTTTCCAAAAGATGCCTGCTTGACTTCACATATGGTGGGTTTAAAGATAACTTCAAAACCATTGTCACATAATTGATTAATGCTTAGAAGGTTATGTTTTAAACCTTCAACATATTGAACATAAACAATTTTTGCAGAGTTTTCTTTAACTATAATACATTTACTTTTGATTTTTGCCTGATCATTATTCCCAAAAGTTACAGATATGGCTAAAACCAATGTGTACTTGAAACATGGCTAAAACCAATGTTGTGATCTATTCTCTTCTTCACATTATTCTTTGAATTTTTCTTGTAAGAAGAACTACTTCTTCATACGTTTCTTGTTGACGAATTTTTTCTGACTCTTCTCTTTCTTCTTGTTTTGAAGATGTTGCTTCTTGAAGATTTTGTGAGGCTTTTAAGGCTTTATTTTGCCTTTCTTTGTTGTTTTATCCTTTTGCATTAGTACTTCATGTGCTTTTCAAGTTCCAATGAGTTCTTCCAATTTGAGTGTCTCAAGATTTTTGGCTTGACTTATGGCTGTGACCATTGGTCTCCATATGATAAGGAGACATCGCATAATTTTTCTCACTCTATCTTGGACTAAGTATGCCTTACCAAGTGAGCGCATTTCATTCACTATGGTTGTAAATCTTGAGTATGTAATACCCTTAAATTTAAATTTAAATTATGGATTTAATATCAAATATATTTTGGAATATTTGTAAAATATTTGATATATGTATATTTTTATATATATATATAAATATTTTTGAAATTGACTAAAATTATTGGACGAAGGATAAATTAATTTAATTATATTAACGAAGAATTAATCCAGGCAAATTATCCGTCAACAGAGTTGCGACGGGAGTATTTAGTTACTTGAGGGTCAAGTTTAATTATAATATTATATATACATTTATATATATAGGTGGCAAGGATGTATGTGTATATATATATACATGTAAGTAAGAGAAAGGAAAACAAAAAAACAGCTTCCCTCGTACCAGCCGTGTGCCATCTTTCCCTTCTTTCTTCTTCTTTGCATTCTGTTTGTGTGGGTGAACAAAAAAAAAAGATACTCAAAACTCAAATTACTTGGAAATCCAAGCCTCGAATCAGAAAACGTCAAGAAGGAAAGTTATTCCTCTCATTTTTACTGTGCTAAAGAACCAACTTTGATAGCGACGACGCAAGCGGGAGGTTTCGCCGGTTTTAGTCGTAGTAACGTAAACGAGCAAGTAAACGTAACGAAGGTAATGGGCTCCTTCCAACTTTTTAGATTGCATGTAGGGACTGTAAATGCATTGTTTGATGGATTGATTATTATGTTATGTGTTAAAAATCGGGAATGATCATTGTTATGTTGTTGGAGTTAAGATGCATGCATGTTGGGGGGACTGTTGTTGTTGTCTTGTTGCTGAGATATTGATGTCCTTGCATGTTGCTGTGGATGATCATTGTTATGTTGTTGGAGATTAAAATGCATGTTGTAGAGATGATGCTTGTTGGATGTCGTTGTTGTTGCTGTTCTGGTTTTTGTTGCTGTTATTGATGTTGTTGTCCTTGCTGTTGTTGTTGCTGACTTGATTGTTATATTGATGATGTTTTGTTGTGGTGTTGATGAGCAAGAAATCAGTTATGTGGGATTAATGATGTTCTGAGTTTTGTGGTTAAAGAAGTGGGGTTTTTGTTATGCTGTTTGTGTTGGTTTTCAAAGGAAAGATTTTGAAACTGTGTTGAAGTTTTCTGGAAAATCTCACTGTGTTCGAAGATGTATTCGGATACGGCACATGCGTATTTGAATACACTTCTGTAAAATTCCAGTTTTTATTCAAATTTTGAACCTCGTATCCGAATATGACGCTCCGTATTCGAATACAAATACGTGATTTTTGCTACTGACTTAGCATCTGTATTCGGCTACGACCCTGTCGTATTCGAATACAGAATTACAATTTTTGCTTCTGACTTCACGTCTGTATTCGGCTACGACCCTGTCGTATTCCAATACAGATTTGCTGATTTTGCCACTGACTTCGCATCTGTATTCGGCTACAACAGCCTCGTATTCGAATACAGAATTGTTGATTTTGCCACTGTTTTAGCATCTGTATTCGACTACAAGGAAGCTGTATTCGAATACAAATTGATTTTTCTCAAAAATTCTATTTTTAAACATTGGTTTAAGCACTTAATGAAGGTGCAAACACGAGAATGGAGGGTTGAATTGTGTTTGATTAACTTGAATACTTTTTCTGTTTTTGTAGTTTTAAAACAAAACTTGATGTATGAATAAAACAGAGTTAGCAGCGGATATAAAGTAAAAATAAAAACACAGAATTTTATACTGGTTCACCGTTAACGAGGCTACGTCTAATCCCTTCACCTTGAAGGATTTCACTAATTCAAACCTTGAATTACAACAGTTCCACTGACCCTCCAAGTCAGTCTTCTCAAACAGTCTAACAATCCTAGACTTTTGAGGAATGCAGTGTAACACCCCGAGTTTAAAACACAACGCGAGTGTATTTTTTTTTTCAATAAATAATTAAAATGAGTTTTCCAAAATTAATGTCAAGGGAATTAAAATAAAATTTTCATCAGTTCATTTCAAAAGAGAACACCCGGCCTGTGGCCACTAAACAGTATCAGAGTGCGGAAAATACAGCGGAAAAGTCATACATTAATTCCCAAAATAAATTACATTTCCCAAAACTCAAGACCCTATACAAAAGTCTAGTCTGATCATGCACTAAGCTACAGTAGCACGGTCTCCACCGTATCCTCTATAAGTCTCGTCTTCAGCCAATCGTCCGTCCTTCTGCGTTGTCCACGGATACTCCGTACGTAAAGATCAGGGGAAACTAACGACGTTTCCGTCGTTAGTGTATCCGTTGGTAGGACGAGTTCGGGTAACATATGAGGGCAAAGCCCAATTTCCACAATATAATAGCAAGGGTCACCGACCGAAATTAACAAATAATCACATAGCATATATTTCACAGCAACAAATATATACATGGCATATCATATAATAATGATGAGAATAATGATGCTCATTTGAAATTTCATGACATGTATTTTTCAAAACAGCAACCAATTAAGATGGAAAATAAGTTGTAAGTACAGCTAACACTTCAGCATTCACAATCATTCATCAGAAATTCAGTTTTCATAAAGTACTCACACACATCACTTTCCAATCATCATCACATAACCCAATCGTGACCCACCGGTCAATCACCCCGATGCAATATGTATATGCTCATGTATACAATATCTTGGAATTACCAAGGTGTAGTCGCTCACAGACCAGTACTCGTGCAGTCGCTCAACAGACCAGCACGTTATACACATACTAGGGTACAGTCGCTCACAGACCAGTACCAGTGCAGTCGCTCACAGACCAGCACAATTTCACGAATGGAATGGACCGTCTAATACACGCGGAACTATTCTATAACCATCATGGTCGCTACGATTACATGTATTAGCCTCTCACAGGCCAAATACACAGAAGTTAAATCCTCGCACGGATAGAATGGACCGTCTAATACACGTGGAACCACTCCGTAGCCAGAGTAGAATAGACCGTCTAATACACGCGGAACTACTCTGACCCCGGATAGAACAGACCGTCTAATACACGCGGAAGTATTCTATAACCCATGGTTACTACTTAACTTCGCGGCCCATCACGATCATCGGATCAACTCTGTGGCCCATCGCGGTCACCACCTGACTATGCAATGCATGAATATGCAGTGTTTTCTCTTCACTGAAAACAATATGCAAAATCAGAAAAATTCATGCCATCCCATCATATTTCAAAACATCTCAACATAATCAATATCATCATCAACACATCAATGATTAAACAGTCAAGCAATCATTAACAATTCCCATTATCTCACAAATTCCATACTTAATCATCTCAAGTCTTTCCATTGTTCCCCAAACTCTTAAAATTCACAAAACAGTGTTTAAAACTGAGATTTCTGGAAAATACAAATTTGTATTTGAAAACAGCCTCTCTGTATTCAAATACAGGAGCCAAAACAGTGCAGAATTAACACTCTGTATTCGACTACAGCCCCCTTGGTAGTCGAATACAGAGGCAGTCTCAGTGCACAAATCAACATTTTTCACTACATCAGTAAAGTCCCAAAAACTTCATCACCCCCACTTCAAACTATCACAAAAAATTCCATTTTAATTCGTCATAAACCTTCCCAATACTCCCCAACACGTAGGGTTCACAAAACAATGTTGAAAAACTTGGAATTTCTAAAAACTCGAACCTGTATTCGAATACAGATCCCTTGTATTCAAATACAGAAGCTGAAACAGTAATTTCAACATTCTATATTCGAATACAGCATGCCTGTAGTCGAATACATAAGCCAAAAACAGAACCAGAATGATCAACATCAGAACATCAAGAACAGAACCAGAATCAGAATCATCAACACCAGAACATCAGAAACAGAACCAGAATCAGAATAATTAACATCAGAACATTAGGAACAGAACCAGAATGAGAATCATCAACACCTGAACATCAGAAACAGAACCAGAATCAGAATGATTAACATCAGAACATCAGGAACAGAACCAGAATCAGAATCATCAACACCAAAACATTAGAAACAAAACCAGAATGATTAACATCAAAACATCAGGAACAGAACCAGAATCAGAATCATCAACACTAGAACATCAGAAACAGAACCAGAATCAAAATGATTAACATCAAAACATCAGGAACAGAACCAGAATCAGACTCATCAACACCAGAACATCAGAAACATAACCAGAATCAGAATGATTAACATCAGAACATCAGGAACAAAACCAGAATCATCAACACCAGAACATCAGAAACAGAACCAAAATCAGAATGATTAACACCAGAATCATCAGAAGCAAAACATAATGATTCACACCAGAATCATCAGAAGCAAAATAGAATGATTCACACCAGAATCATCAGAAGCAAAACAGAATGATTCACACCAGAATTATCATAAGCAAAACAAAATGATTCACACCAGAATTATCAGAAGCAAAACAAAATGATTCACACCAGAATCATCAGAAGCAAAATAGAATGATTCACACCAGAATCATCAGAAGCAAAACAGAATGATTCACACTAGAATCATCAGAAGCAAAACAGAATGATTCACACCAGAATAATCAGAAGCAAAACAGAATGATTCACACCAGAATCATCAGAAGCAAAACAGAATGATTCACACCAGAATCATCGGAAGCAAAACAGAATAATTCACACCAGAATCATCAGAAGCAAAACAGAATGATTCACACCAGAATCATCAGAAGCAAAACAGAATGATTCACTCCAGAATCATCAAAAGCAAAACAGAATGATTCACACCAGAATCATCAGAAGCAAAACAGAATGATTCACACCAGAATCATCAGAAGCAAAATAGAATGATTCACACCAGAATCATCAGAAGCAAAACAGAATGATTCACACCAGAATCATCAGAAGGAAAACAGAATGATTCACACCTGAATCATCAGAAGCAAAACAGAATGATTCACACCAGAATCATCAGAAGCAAAACAGAATGATTCACTCTAGAATCATCAGAAGCAAAACAGAATAATTCACACCATAATCATCAGAAGCAAAAATCCTTCCTCTGTATTCGAATACAGGGGCTTGTATTCGAATACAAGTTTGAAAACTTAAGTAAAACAGAAGCTTGACAGGCTGTATTCGAATACACACATGTTGTATTCGAATACACCTTCGAAATCAGTGAAATTTTACTGAGACTTCAACACATTTCAAACTGTTTCTTTTGAAAAATCAGAACAACTCCAAAATAGTTTTATCACTCTTTTAAACCACAAAACTCATACTTTTACATCAAACCAGATTTTCCAGAAGAAAACACTTTCATCAGTTTTAAACCCCTTTTATTTTGAAATCATCAGCAACACCAGATTTTCATCAACAGAACAGCATGCAAGCATTTCAGCTTTCTCAAACCATCAGAACATCATGCAAGCATTTCAGCTTTTTCAAACATCAGAACAACATGCAAAGCATTCAGCTTTTCTCAAACATCAGAACAACATGCAAAGCATTCAGCTTTTCTCAAACATCAGAACAACATGCAAATCATTCAGCTTTCTCAAACATCAGAACAACATGCAAAGCATTCAGTTTTTCTCAAACATCAGAACAACATGCAAAACATTCAGTTTTTCTCAAACATCAGAACAACATGCAAAACATTTTAGCTTTTCTCAAACATTAGAACAACATTAACACATTCAGTCAAACAACAAGCATCACTTAGCTGCAAAATACCAACAGAATGCATTTTTACAATATTCAAAATAGTTTTATAAATATGCTTTTTACTCCTCTTCAGAATAACATGCAATGCATTTTTCAGCTTTCCCCATAAACAAAACAGTATTGGAATCATCACCCAAAACAGCATGTTGCAGATTTTTAAAACCTCAACATAATGCATTTTCTTTCATCTTTCAAAATGTCATGTAAAACAGTTTCTTTTTCAAAACAGAAACTCAAATATCAGTAATGATATGCCAGTTATGCATTTACATCCCTAATGCAACTAGAAAGTGGAAGGTGCCCTTACCCTTGTTGCGTTTTCTGCTACTGCTCACGTGTATGCGTCAAAAATGGCGAAACTCCCACCTGCTTTTGCTGCTACGAAACTGGGTTCTTTAGCTCCGTAATGATGTGGGGAATAACTTTTGTACTGGGGGTTTGGTGTTTCGGTGCTTGGATTTCCAAGTAATGGCACTTTTGAGGAACTCCCTCTTTTCACTTTGAAATCGTGAACTGGAACAGAAAACAGAAACAGAATGGGAGGGAAAATGGGGTACTGTTACATGCAGTATGGGCAGTGAGGGAGGAGGAATGGTGTTCTGATTTCACCATCCTTCTCACTCCTATTTATAGGCTTGTGTGGTGCCACCTCACCCAACACTTGTCTGATTTTCAGCACTTTACCCGTCTCGTCGCAATTAGCCGTGAATCCCTTAATTAACTGTCTGTTAATTTAATTACTCGTAATTAAATTAATTTATTCTTAATCTAATAATTTTTAATTCATCCTCCAAAATAAATATTTATATATATATATATATTTACTCAAAACATACATATATTAAATATTTTACAAATATCCCCAAATACACTTAAAATTAAATTCCAAAATTAATATTAAATTTAAGGGTCTTACATGCAGCACCTTGACTTCTTAAGTCAAGTATTCTACTACCAATCTGACAACCCCAGATTGTAGAAGGAATTACAACGCCTTAAATCTAATTGCCAAGTAATCTGCTACCCCTTCTGACTCCCTCAGATTGTAGACTCTACTTCAACAACTTAGATCTAACACAAGGGAATGAAAATAACACGAGTGCTTGCTTCTGGAAAGGTGGAACTCACAATTAACCTCACTAAAAACTTGAGTGTTTTCTTTGGATGTGTATGACTCTTTTGTGATTTTCGATGCTAATTCTTCTGCCTTGAGCCTCCTTTAATAGATGCATATTAGGGTCTCTTCCAAGCTTAATTTGGAGCTGTATCTTGATGAATTCTCTTACAAAAATACTATGACCAATCGGGTTTCATATAAATAAAAAAACATTTATTTTTATCTCCAAATTCGTTTTCATAAATAACTTGGGCCAATCTTGTCTTTAATTAATTCTGGAACAAATCTTTCTTCCCGCCAATAGCTTCTGAACTCCCATATGACTTCACTTTATTTTTGTAACAAATCCTTTTAATACTTTGATCAAATTTAATTAAATCTCCACCGTTAATCCTCATGATTAAATCTGGACCGTTTGATCTTCTGTGCTAGTCCACATCTGGACCATACTAAGTGATCTGCTATGATCCTCTGATTTCGGCCAGCTCTGGACCACACTTTATGATCTTCTGATCTCGACAAACCTGGACTTGCAAACTGATCTGCTGTGATCCTCTGATCTCGGCCAATGATGGACCACACATTCTGACCTTCTGATTTCAGCCAACACTGGGCCATGGTCTGATCTTCTGATCTCGGCCAACATTGGGCCATATTCTTAAATCTGGACCATTTATCTGAACCTTTTCCCTCTGATCTGGACCAATTCTGAAATGGGTCTGGATTGAACTGTAATGAAATCTGGACAAATGATATTTCAATCTGGACATTTTACGTTCTGATTTGGATCAGGTCTGGATCAAATCTGGACATCATTTCTTCTGGTCTGGACTTAGTTTCATACCCTGAACCATGCTATCTTCTGGTATGGGTCAAATCTAGATTGAATCTCTTGTTTCTGGACCCATTAATTTAACCTCTGATTAAGTCTGGATCAAGTCTGGGCTGTTTTATCATTTCACTGCCAGGCCATCTTCTGGTATAATAACTTCTAGTCTAAGTCTGACTAATGATTCCTTCTGGTCTGGATCAAGTCTCCCTCTGGCAGGCTTCCTTCTGGTCTGGTCCAGGTCTCCTTCTGACTTTGTTTCCTTCTGATATGGGCCAGCAAAGATAGCCTCTGCTAATTTCAGGATGCATCCTCTGTTACCTTCTGGATGCATTATCTGGTGTCTTCATCTTCTGCCTCTGGAAACTTCATCTTCTGGTGGCATTTAATGTAATAATTCAAGGTACAAAATAAGATTACATGGAGTGCTTTTGTAAACATCAAAATCGTAAGTACTTAGAACCTACTTGGTTCCAACACTTAACTATTTGGAAAACATTTGTAAGGCATATGATGAATTAAATGAAGTTCTTTAGATTGTTTGAGGTGGTGATGAAGTGTTTGGGTTACATATTACATTTGCATACTGGTTTCAGTGAAGAGAAACATAGCATGCTCATGCATTGCATAATCAGGTAGTGACCGCGATGGGCCACAGAGTTGATGCGGTGACCGTGATGGGCCGCGAAGTTAAGTAGTGACTGTGATGGGTTAAAGAATAGTTCCGCGTGTATTAGAAGATTTATTCTATCCGGGTTTTAGACTGGTTCCGCTTGTATTAGAAGATCCATTTTATCCGGGCTACGGATTGGTTCCGCGTGTATTAGGCGGTCCATTCTATCTGTGCGAGGATTTAACTTCTGTGTGTTGGGCCTATGAGAGGCTAACATACGTAAGTAGTAACCGTGATGGGTTATAGAGTGGTTCCGCGTGTATTAGACGGTCTGTTCTATCCAGGTTTCGGAGTGGTTCTACGTGTATTAGACGGCCCATTCTATCCGGGCTACGGAGTGGTTCCGCATGTATTAGACGGTCCATTCTATCCGTGCGAGGATTTAACATTGGTAATGTTGGGCCTGTGAGAGGCTAACATATGTAAATCGTGCTGGTCCGTGAGAGACTGTACGTGTGCTGGTCCGTGAGAGACTGCACCTTGGTAATTCCAAGAGTTGTGTACATTGGCATATACATATTGCATTCGGATGGTTGACCTGTGAGTCATGATTTGATATGAGTTGATGAGTGGAAATCGATGTGTGCAAGTATCTTATGAATTCTAAGTGCCAAATGAGTTGATGTGATGGTTGATTGTATTTGTACTTGCAACATGATTTAAATGTTACATTGGCTGTTTTGCAAAGATGTAGATGTTATACATTTTAATAAGTGAGCATACTTATTTATTACTATTGTCATAGCATTGGAACATGCCATGAATATAATTGTTATCTTTGACATATCTGCTATGTGGTAATTGTTAATTTCGGTTGGTGACCCTTTACATTTATTGTGGAAAATTGGACTTTGCCCTCAGATGATACCCAAACCTGTCCCAACGACGGTTACACTGACGACGGAAACGTCGCTAGATTTTCTTGACCGTCACTTGCCTACTGCTTGGGTGTATGACCTCGTCTCAAGCAGGGCTACTTACATGGGGAGATTGGTGAGGACGAGCAGATTCGTCGGGGCAGTGGCTTACGTAGAGCACACTCACGTGAGGATTGATTTTCCGGTACCTTCTGGACTGATACTGGAGGCGAACAGAGTTTTTGCGGACGCGGAGGGTCCGACTGTTGGGGCTGAGACGGAGGCCGCCGTAGGTATGGTGACTCCTACACCGGTAGCCGGAGGTGTGATGCCTGAACCCGAGGCGGGGAAGAAGGATAAAGGGCTGACATCAGCAGGGGTTGATATTTTGGGTCCGTCTAGGACAACAGAGGATTGCCTTGAGATTCCGGCACCGCCGAAGCGACCCAAATCATGGATATATCTGACCTCATAGGAGACTGATCCTTCTCTAGCTGATGAGGAGGAGGACGCCACATTGAGGCTAGCTGTGGAGTTAGACGAGACTTGTAGAGATTGCGGTGGAAACCCTTGCTACTGTAGCTTTAATGCATGATCAGTTTAGTCTTGTTGTATAGGGCCTAGTGCTTGGTGGATGTATTTATTTGTTTGGGATAATTGTATATCTTTTCCGCACTATGATAGTGTTTTGGTGGGTCCAGGATGCAATTTTTGATGTATTTTATTTTGGTATATTTTGAAGATCAATTTCCTAAAACTATCTTAGTGGGTTATAATCATGATGTAATTGTTTAATTACTTTTGTATTTTGGACTACGTTGCAATACTATTTTTGAATGGTTTAATTCATATTACTTTTAATGGTTTTATCTTATTTTGAAATAAATCGAAATTCTTTTATATGTTTTTTTAAAAAAAATACATTCGCGTTGTTAAAGATCGGGGTGTTACAGAGTACATTTCAACAATGGTTTCTCCTTCATTCATGTCAAATAGTTCGAACTTTCGTACACCAATATCACTTCTTGTTTCTTTGACATGGCTTGCTCCTTCATGATGACTTTGTAATGTATCCCATACTTTTGTTTCCGTATAACATTCATCAACTTTTTTGTTTTCCTCCCTGCTCAAACACAAGATAAAAATAATTGAGGTTTAGAATTTAAAAGTACCTTAACTTTGTCTTCGGCTGTCCAGTTTGCTTCTTTCTTTTTAGCAGATGTTGAATCACTTTGATAAACTTTTGGTATGAAGTTTCCATCTATTATGATGAGCCACATTCATGTATCTTGTGATTTAAGGAATATTTGCATCTTACTTTTCCAAAAGTAGTAGCCTTTACCATCAAAGTAGGGTGGTCTATTTGATGATCCCCCTTCAACGATTTACTTAGCTTTTGACATTGCTTCTTGAATCTTTTCCTATAACACTTATTAAGTATTTATCCTTAGAACCAGGATTTGATACCAATTAAAGTAGTGAAGTAGCTAGAATATCACTAGAAGGGGGGTTGAATAGAGATATTCGAGGTTTTTAAAAATTTCTATTTTAGTTTTAAAACACTATCCTCTTCGAGAGGATGAATATCAGAAGTTGAGAGATAGAGAGAGAATAATGACACACGAAATTTTATACTGGTTCACCCAATGAAGGCTACGTCCGATCCTCACACACTTGTGAGTTTTTACTAAGTATCAAAAGCTATCAGCCTCTTACTGAGGTTGATTACAAATCGTGTATTCCAGAGCTTCACCAAGCTTACAATTCTTTCTTTCTGATTCCTCTCAAGTGTAACTCACTTGAAGTTTTCAAGATGATATGAAGTATTTTTGATTGATATTACTTTCTACAAAGATGAATCAAAGATCTAGTGTAAGATTACAGAAAGTTTGGGGGGAGATTGAAATGCTCTTGATAGCCTTTTGATATTTCCTTTTTGTGCGTGTAGTTGTGTCTTGCTGAAGAAGAGCAGCCTCCTTTTTATAGAGAGAAGGAAACTTTCTCTTCAAGAAAGTTTGTCCTTTATGACCATTTACCTAAGTTATAATGATCCTGAGTTTTGTTTTTGAATTACAGCTTTGCCATTGAATTCTGTCCTTTTTCAGCCTAGCACTTGGGAGGTTACTTCTTTACATAGCTTTCCAGGAGGTTAGATCTTTCCATACGATTTGACAACTGGAAAATGCTCTTTTCTGGTTCCAAGACATGACCTTTCTCTTTTCGTGAATGATGCAGCTTTTGATACTTTGGTACTATTAGTTAATTTTAATGTAGGAGGATGAAGAAGCAGCTAGAGTTCATCCTCTAGTAATCACCTTCTGGTGTTCATCTCTTGAAGTTCGCCTTATGGTATTCATCTTCTCATGTTTACCTTCTGGTGTTTTATCTTCTGATGTTTACATTCTGGTGTTCATCTTCAGATGTTTACCTTATGGTGTTCATCTTCTGATGTTTATCTTCTGGTGTTCATCTTCTGATGTTTATCCTCTGAAGTTCATCTTCTGATTTTTATCCTCTGATGTTCATATTTTTATCCTTTGATTTATTTCTTCTGAAATTCATCTTCTGATGTATATCTTCTGATGTTCATTTCTTATCCTTTGTTGTTCATCTTCTGATATTCATCTTCTGATGTATGTCTTCTGATGTTCATCTCTTATCCTTTGTTGTTCATCTTCTTGTATTCATCTTTTGATGTATATCTTCTGATGTTCATCTTCTGAAGTTCTGCTTCTGGTGTTCAACTTTTGCTTCTGGTGTTCAACTTCAAGCTTTTATATTTCTAGATTTCTGCTTCTGGTGTTCTGCTTCTGGTTTTCTACTACTGGTGTTCTGCTTCTGGTGTTTTGTCTCTGATTTTTATATTCTAGTGTCCTGCTTCTGGTTTTCTGTTTCAGATGTTCTGCTTCTGGAATTTATGCCTTTGTTTCCTACATATGTTCATCCTCTGACAGGAGGTTGAGATCTTGAATATTTGGATTTTAATCCTGTTCCTTTCTTAGTACAATACTTAAATGCACGCATTAGTTTAATCATAATCTTGAGATAATTTTGTTATCATTAAAAGAGATTTTTTTCTCAACAATCTCCCTCTTTTTGATGATGACAAAATTTCTTTAGATTATTTTAAAATAAAATTGTAAAGGTGCTTTTTTTTTAGTGTGAAGCTCCCCCTCAGTATGAGCTGAAAGGACTAGGGGCTCCCCCTCAGAAAGTGCATAAAAGGTTTTAAAGATTTTGAACCAATCAGAATACTTTATATTGATTATAAGAAGAGCATACAAAAAGTGGTTCAAAATAAAAAAAACATAGAGGATTGAATTACGATAATTTCAAAAAGCATCATCTTTTCTAAGTTCCTAATCATTGACAATTTGATTTTAATCTATCTCCCCCAAATTTGTCTATAGCAAAAAATCAACGGGGCCCAAGGGATGGTGGTCTACTTGGAAAGAGAGGAATCATCATACGAGGAGGAGGTTGAGGGACGAGGCAGTGGTGAAGGAGGATGAACAGAGGGTACTGGAGGCTGAGCTTCTGGGGCAACAGTCTTGACCAGGTTTGCTGTGACCCATTCTAGTAGAATGCTAAACTGCGCCAGTGTTTGATGAAAGGTGGCCATGGTTGTAAAAAGATTTTTCTGATCCTTGCGGATCTTTTTCAGTGCACGGAGTTCTTTGTGGGAGCGACGTTGTTCAGGCTTGGGATCAGTGGTGGGAGGAATGGAGTCATCTAGAATGGGGTCAGTGTTAATGCTGGTGCTTTTGATTTGAGAGCATATTCCTTTGTTTTGTGAAGAATTTTCTCCCGATTTTTCCAGGAAGGATTCAAGTGAGCTGAATCGTCCTGTGACTTCAGGAAGAAGTGCAGTTGCTGGTTCATTGATGATTTGATGAGTAGAAGGAGTAGAGATAAAATTTGTGGGGTACATTTTTGTAGGAGAGGAAAAGATTTGAGCCATTGTGCACGAAGGTTGAGCAGGTTGGGAAGGACTTGCAGGAGGATAGGGAAAGAGAAATGGTTCTTGTAGATTCTGAGATGTGTCTAGTGGGTCAGATGGGAGAGGAGTTTCTGGAGGTGAACTTTTTTGAGTAGTGATATTAAGATCAAAAAAGAGCTTAACATCATTTTTCATAAGTGGATGGGGTGAACTGAGTTCTTCATCTTCTGCTGAAGGTTGGTTTTGATTTTCAAGAGGGACAAGTTGAAGTTGTTCAGGAGGGTTGACATTTGTGGAGGGCGGTGAGGATGGGAATTTTGGTTCATTGTCAGAAGGAGAATTTGATGTGATTGGAGGTTGAGGTGGTGGATTGGCGGTTGAGTTCCTTTTTTATTTTTTCTTATATGGCTGTTTATGAGAAGGCTTTTCAGTGGGGTCAAGGCGCATTTGGTTTACGTTTCTTGCAGAGAAGATGTTATTGAAAGTAATAGAGTATTCATCTTCTAAGGGTACTTTAAAAAATTTGAAAATTTTGGTGAGAATCATTCCATAAGGAGCTGATCTTCCAAGATATGCAGCGTTTACCATGAACATGAAAATAATGTTTCCTAGATGAAGAGGGGATCCAGAAATGAGATGATGAATGATCAGAATGTCCAGCTCAGTTACTTTTTCATAACTGCCAGCCCTAGGGACAACAGAGTGTACACAAATATTGTGCAACACTCTACAGATTGGAAGAAGGTTGGATGCAACCTGGGGCTTGGGTGGATGTAATCTTGTAACAAGAATACCAAGCTTCAGAAAATAGATAGGGGCCTTCATCACGTATGTCAAAGATTTGACATAACAAAATCGGGGTGAGTGTTGGAACCAAGTTGGTTCTAAGTACTTAGGATTTTGATGGTTACAAAAGCACTCAATGTAATCTTATTTTGTACCTTGAATTATTAAATTAAATACAATCAGAATATGAAGAAATCAGAAGCAGAAGATCAAAGGAAAATGAATTCTGGAATTACCAGAAGATACTCCAAGATGTCAAAAACATCACCAGAAGATATCTTTGCTGGCCCATATCAGAAGGAAGAAAAATCAGAAGGAAACATGGATCATACCAGTGGAAAGCCTGCCAGAGGGAGAGTTGATCCAGACCAAAAGGAATCAAATATCAAATTTATTCCAGAAATTATTCTGACCAGAAGATGGCCTGGCAATGAAATATTAAACTGCCCAGACTTGTTCCAGCCTCAACCAGAAGCTAAGTTTATGAGTCCAGAATAAGAGAATCAATCCAGATTTAACCCAGACAATAAGAGAGCATGATTCAGGGCATGAAACTAAGTCAAGACAAGAAGAAATGATTTCCAGAATGATCCAGACCTGATCTAAAATCAAAGGTAAAATGCCCAGACTGAAATATTTATTGTCCAGATTTAATTTCAATTTAATCCAGACCAAAGTCCAGAATTAGTCCAGATCAGAGGGAAGATTTCTAGATCAGTGGTTTGGAATTAATTATTTGGTGCAGTAAAGGTCCAGATCAGAAAATCAGACCATGACCCAGTGTTGGCCGAAATCAGAGGGACAGGATGAGCAGTCCAGCAAAGGCCGAGTTCATAGGGTTATAGCATATCAGGCGCGCATCCAAGTTGGCTGAAATCAGAAGATCAGAGGTGTGGTCCAGGGATGGCCGAATTCAGAGGATCAAAACATAGCAATTACTCTGGTCCAGATGTGGACTAGCACAGGAAAATCTGATGGTCCAGAATTGATCAACGATGGAGATTTCAATTTATTTTGATCGAAGTATTAAAAAGATTTATTACAAAAATAAAGTGAGGTGTTGTGGAATTCAGGAGCATTGGCGGGAACAAATAACAGATTTAATTGGCCAGTTATTTTGAAAGGAAATCTGAAGATATGTTTTTTATTTATATGAAGCCCAATTGGTCAAGTTATTTTTACAGAGAATCCAGTGGCCAGGTTAGAAGCATTTAGAATTCTCTTATCATTTGCTGCTAATCATGATATAATGCTGTATCAAATGGATGTCAAAAGTGCATTCTTAAATGGCTACATAAGTGAAGAAGTCTATGTCAAACAGCCCCCTAGTTTTGAAAATTCTAATTTTCCAGACCATGTTTTCAAAAAAAGTCTTTATATGGTTTAAAACAAGCACCAAGGGCATAGTATGACAGACTTAGTAACTTTCTGCTTAAGAATGAATTTAATAGAGGCCAGATTGATAATACACTATTTAGGAAATCCATTAAACATGATATTCTGATTATTCAAGTCTATGTTGATGATATCATATTTGGATCAACTAATGGCACTTTGTGCAAAGAGTTTTCTGACCTAATGCAGAAGGAGTTCCAAATGAGCATGATGGGAGAACTTAAGTTCTTCCTGGGAATTCAGATTCATCAAGGCAAATCAGGTATACTCATTCACCAATCAAAATATACTAAAGAATTTCTCAAAAAGTTCAAGATGAGTGACTGTAAGCCAATGGCCACCCCCATGCACCCAACCTGCTCACTTAAGAAAGATGAAACCAGTCAAAAGGTAGACCAGAAAACATACAGAGGTATGATTGGATCCCTTCTATATTTAACTGCTTCTAGACCTGACATTATGTTTAGTGTTTGTGTCTGTTCCCGATTTCGAGCTGACCCTAGGGAATCCCATTTAATTGATGTCAAACGAATTCTGAGATACCTTAAAGGAACCACCAACCTTACCTTGTTATACAAGAAAACCCCCACCTACAAACTCAGAGGTTTCGGTAATTCCGACTATGCTGGAGACAAGTTAGAAAGGAAAAGTACAAGTGGCAACTGCACTTTCTTAGCAGGATGTAGTTCACAGTTTGTGGACACTGATCATCAATGGGCTGATATCTTCACCAAAGCATTACCAGAAGATAGGTTCGAGTTCATTAAGAAGCATCTCAGCATTACCTCCATATCTGACTAGCTCAAGTAGTCATCTTAGGAGTTTTTAATTTCTTGTAATTTTATTTTTTATTTTTTAGTTTATGTTTTTACTTTCTGCAGTTTGTAAAGAAAAAAAATACAAAAATAGTAGGACCACTTTTTGGCTGATGACAAAAGGGGGGAGAGAGAAAGAGAGAGAAAGGAGAAATAAGTAAGTAGAAAAGGAGAGATAAAAAGAAAGAAGGAGCATAAAAGAAAGAGTGAAATCAGAAGGAGTTGAAAAGGAAAGGAAACCGGGAGAGAGAAAAACAAAGAAAGAAAAAGAAAGAGTGAAAACAGAAGGAGTTGAAAAGGAGAGGAAGCGTGAAGAGAGAAAAAGAAAGAGAGAATAAAGAAGGAGTTGAAAAGGAGATGAGAAGAGAAGAAAAGAAATAGTGAACAAAGAAGGAGTTGAAAAGGAGAGTATCAGACTTAGGGGGAGAGATTGGTCTGAGGGGGAGTAATTCAAGTCATTCAATGTTATAAACTAGCAAAATAAGTTAAGGTTTTGTCATCATCAAAAAGGGGGAGATTGTTGGAACCAAGTTGGTTTTAAGTACTTAGGATTTTGATGGTTACAAAAGCACTCAATGTAATCTTATTTTGTACCTTGAATTATTAAATTAAATACAATCAGAATATGAAGAAATCAGAAGCAGAAGATCAAAGGAAAATGAATTCTGGAATTACCAGAAGATACTCCAGGATGTCAAAAACATCACCAGAAGATATCTTTGCTGGCCCATATCAGAAGGAAGAAAAATCAGATGGAAACATGGATCATACCAGTGGAAAGCCTGCCAGAGGGAGAGTTGATCCAGACAAAAAGGAATCAAATATCAAATTTATTTCAGAAGTTATTCTGACCAGAAGATGGCCTGGCAGTGAAATATTAAACTGCCCAGACTTGTTCCAGACTCAATCAGAAGCTAAGTTTATGAGTCCAGAACAAGATAATCAATCCAGATTTGACCCAGACAATAAGAGAGCATGATTCAGGGCATGAAACTAAGTCAAGACAAGAAGAAATGATTTCCAGAATGATCCAGACCTGATCTAAAATCAAAGGTAAAATGCCCATACTGAAATATTTATTGTCCAGATTTAATTTCAATTTAATCCAGACCAAAGTCCAGAATTAGTCCAGATCAGAGGGAAGATTTCCAGATCAGTGGTTCGGAATTAATTATTTGGTACAGTAAAGGTCCAGATCAAAAAATCAGACCATGGCCCAGTGTTGGCCGAAATCAGAGGGACAGGATGAGCAGTCCAGCAAAGGCCGAGTTTAGAGGATTATAGCATATCAGGCGCGCATCCAGGTTGGCCGAAATCAGAAGATCAGAAGTGTGGTCCAGGGATGGCCGAATTTAGAGGATCACAGCATAACAAGTAGTCTGGTCCAAATGTGGACTAGCATAGGAAAATCTGATGGTCCAAAATTGATCAACGATGGAGATTTCAATTTATTTTGATCGAAGTATTAAAAAGATTTATTACAAAAATAAAGTGAGGTGTTGTGGAATTCAGGAGCATTGGCAGGAACAAATAACAGATTTAATTGGCCAGTTATTTTGAAAGGAAATCTGAAGATATGTTTTTTATTTATATGAAGCCCAATTGGTCAAGTTATTTTTATAGAGAATCCAACAAGATTCAGCTCGAATTTAAGCATTGGAAGAGGCCCAAATCTGTATCTATAAAAGGAGGCTCAAGGCAGAATACTGAAGAATCGAAAATCACAAAAGAGTCATACACTTCCAAAAGCAAACACCCAAATTTTCATAGAAGTCAATTGTGAGTTTCAGCTTTCAAGAAGCAAGTACTCTTGTTATTTTCGTTCCACTGTGTCAAATCTAAGTTGTTGAAGTAGAGTCTACAAGCTGAGGGAGTCAGTAGGGGTAGCAGGTTACTTGGCAATTAGATTTATAGTGTTGTGATTTCTTCTACAATCTGGGATTGCCAGATTGGCTGAAGACACGAGCTGCATTCCTCAAAGAAGTCTAGGATTGTTAGACTGTTTGAGAAGACTGACTTGGAGGGTCAGTAGCAAGGTTGTAATTCAAGGTTTGAATTAGTGAAATCCTTCAAGGTGAAGGGATTGGACGTAGCCTCGTTAACGGTGAACCAGTATAAAAACTGTGAGTTTTATTTTTACTTTTATCCGCTGCTAACTCTGTTTTTAATTATACATCAAGTTTTGTTTTGAAAGTATAAAAACAGGAAAAGTATTCAAGTTAAGTCAAACACAATTCAACCCCCCCTTCTCGTGTTTGCACCTTCAGTGAGCTCAATATGTGCCCCTTTGAGAATAACACTAATGCAATTGTCACCCTTGGACACATTTGCAGCAGCGTAGAAAGCTTTGACAAGTTTGGGATATTGAGGTTCGTTGATAAGGAAGAAGGGAGACCAACCCAGTTGATCAAAGATTTCTTCTACATTTACTCCTCCTTGAGTTAGACCTTTTAGGTCAATAATTTTTCCATTAATAACAGACTTGTCCTGCCATTTCTCTATAAATTTTGCTTTCAGAAGCGTGTTTTCGAATAGAGGGATTTTGGGTGTTTTTGTTGAAGCTGGTTGTTGTGAGTTTTTTGGAGTCACTTTCTTTTTTGAAGTTGCTATTTTGGAGGATGTAGGTTTGGAGGAAAGAGTCTTTGTGGAATCAGATTGTGTTGCCTCAGAATCATCTAAGTCAATGACATGAAAAGTGTTGTCTTGAATGGGTTGTTTAGATGATATTTTTCCAGATAAGATACATGCTGAACGTCGAGAAGGAGTTGATGATGAGGTTTTCTGAGAAAAGGTTTTTCTGGCTTTGGAGAGGTTTGAAGATGGTTGAGTGGACAAAGGAGGATGGACCTTGATTGGTTTGTGTGAGGAAATGGTAGGGTTTGGATCATTTTGTTGAGAGGAGTCATTTGAGTAGTTTTCAGAGTGATTTTCATATGAGTTTGAGGAAAGCTTTCTTTTTCCAGCAGATTTGGTGCGAGCCATGAGTGAAGACTTTAGGGTTTTACAGTGGGTAAATGGAAGAAGACACATGAGTTAATTTAAAGAGGAAGAAGCATAGAGTAATTATAAGTTACCGTTGGAAGGAGGAAGTATGGAGGCTGTAGGTTTAATCATTTCAGGCTAGGGAGGTGCACGGGTAACTATCCATTGGGCAGTGAGTAGGCAGCGGAAATCGAGGAGTTTTTGCAGAGAAGAGTGTAATCAGCAGTGATAGACGTGCCTCTTTCTGACTTTTGTAAATTTTCAAATTTTGGAGGAGGATAGAGGTTTTTTCTGAGTTGCCCATCCTCAGATTTATTTTTCTTTAGAATAATCCACCAAAAAAATAAAAATAACATTATGATTAAAGTTTTACAGTAAATCTTAATTTTTTTAGACAATTTTTGAAAGATTTATGATGGAAAGTTTTTCTAAATTTTTCTTGAAACGATCCTCCTGGAGAGGTTTGGTGAATATGTCAGCAAGCTGATTTTCAGTTTCAATGAAAATTCATTCAACATCTCCTTTTTGAACATGATCTCTTAAGAAATGATGTTTAATCTCAATATGTTTAGATCTAGAGTGTTGAATAAAGTTTTTGGAAAGATTTATAGCACTTGTGTTGTCACAAAGGATGGGAATTTTTGTGTACCTTAAAGAGTAGTCTTCCATTTGATTTTTTACCCAAAGAATTTGGGAGCAACATTGAGCAGCAAATACGTATTCAGCTTCTGTAGTGGAGAGAGCTATGGTATTTTGTTTTTTACATGACCAACTTATGAGAGATGAGCCAAGAAATTGACACGCTCCACTTGTGCTTTTCCTCTCAATTTTGTCACCCGCATAATCAGCATCACAATATGCCATAAGATCAAGATTTGAGTCCTTTTTGTACCAAATTCCCAGATTTGTGGTTCCAACTAGATACCTGAAGATCCTTTTTACTGCTATGAGGTGAGATTCTTTAGGGGATGATTGAAACCTTGCACAAATACCTACTGAAAACACAATGTCAGGTCTGCTGGTTGTTAAGTACAGCAATGATCCAATCATTCCTCTATACTCCTTTTCAGAAATAAAGGTTCCTTCATCATCTTGATGTAGAGAGGAGGATGGATGCATAGGAGTGCTCATTGATTTTGCGAGATTCATGTTATATATTTTCAGGAGATCCTTGATATATTTTTCTTGAGAAATAAAGATTCCTGATTCCAATTGTTTTATTTGCAATCCAAGAAAGAATTTTAATTCTCCCATCATGCTCATTTCAAACTCGCTTTGCATGAGGTTGCAGAATTCTTTGCACATTTTTTCATTTGTGGATCCAAAGATTATGTCATCCACATAAATTTGAACTATCAACATGTCCTCATTGTGAATCTTTTTAAACAATGTTGTATCAATCTGACCTCTTGAGAAGCCATTTTCTTTTAGAAAACAACTCAACCTTTCATACCAAGCTCGAGGAGCTTGCTTTAATCCATAAAGAGCTTTTGAAAGTTTGAACATGATCTGGTTTCTTTTAAAAATGTTTAAGAAAACCACATTTTTGAGATAAAGTGTTTGAGTCATTTAAGAGATTGTCAAATTCTATTTCTAACTTTTCACAAGAAGGACATAAATCTGTGATGCTTACCTCATCTGTTTCTGAATTTTCCATGAGACAAAGGATGGCTTCTTCTTCTTTTTCTTGCTCGGAGGATGATTCATCACTGTCATCCCACGTTGCCATCATAGATTTGTTCTTGTTGTGAAATCTTATGTTCCTTTTGTTTATAGGATACTCAGTTTTGTAGTGTCCCAATTTATTGCATCCATAACAAGTTATCTGGCTTTTGTCAATCTTTTCTTTTTGAGAGGATCTTTTGTCTTGTCCTCTTCTGTTGATTATTCTTAGGATTCTTCTGGAAATTAGAGCCAGTTCATACTCCTCTTAAGAAAGAGGATATTCTGAGTTATCCATTTTTGTGACATTTTCAGAGTTTTTGGAGGATGGACTTTCAGTTTGACAGGATTTCAACGCAATCATTTTTCCCTTTTTGCTTGGTTTATCAGCAAGCAATAAAGGTTCATGAGCTCTAAGAGTTCCAACCAGATCTTTTAACCTCATGGTGGCTAAATTTCTTGCTTATGTGATGGCAGTCACCATGGGTCTCCATTCCTTTGGTAAACTTCTTAATATCTTCCTTATCCTCTCTTGGACGGAGTATTCTTTTCCCAGAGACCTTAAGTTGTTCAGGATGATTGTTAGCCTTGATAACATTTCATCAATTGTTCCTTCTTCCTTTATTTCAAACAACTCAAACTCTCTTACTCCCATGTCAATCCTGGCCTCTTTAACGTGACTTGCACCTTCATGATGGATCTTCAAGGTGTCCTATAGTTCCTTAGCACTTTGGCATTCTTCAACTCTATCATACTCTTCACTGCTTAGAGCACACGTTAGAAATAAATGAGCTTTAGAGTTTAGAAGTACCTTGGCATTTTCTTCAGCTGTCTATTGTGTTTGAGGTTTTTCATCAGAGGTTGGATCTGCGCTGTTGATTCTAATGACATTATTTCCTTTTTCTACCACTGGCCACATGTTGTTATCTTGTGATAGGAGAAACAATCTCATCTTACCTTTCCAGTGGTAGTAGTCAGTGCTATCGAAATAGGGAGGTCTGCTGGATGATCCTCCTTCGGGGATATACTTAGCTTTTGACATTTTTATTTTGGATCTTTTTCTCTTACACTGTTAGGTGTAGTTTTTTAGAGAATCTTGTTCTGATGCCAATTTAAGTAGCTAGAATATCACTAGAAGGGGGGTTGAATAGAGATATTCAAGGTTTTTAAAAATTTCTGTTTTAGTTTTAAAACACTATCCTCTTCGAGAGGATGAATATCAGAAGTTGAGAGATAGCGAGAGAATAATGACACACGAAATTTTATACTGGTTCACCCAATGAAGGCTACGTCCAGTCCTCACACACTTGTGAGTTTTTACTAAGTATCAAAAGTTATCAGCCTCTTACTGAGATTGATTACAAATCGTGTATTCTAGAGCTTCACCAAGCTTACAATTCTTTCTTTCTGATTCCTTACAAGTGTAACTAACTTGAAGTTTTCAAGATGATACGAAGTAGTTTTGATTGATATTACTTTCTACAAAGATGAATCAAAGATCTAGTGTAAGATTAGAGAAAGTTTGAGGGGAGATTGAAATGCTCTTGATAGCCTTTTGATATTTCCTTTTTGTGAGTGTAGTTGTGTCTTGCTGAAGAAGAGCAGCCTCCTTTTTATAGAGAGAAGGAAACTTTCTCTTCAAGAAAGTTTGTCCTTTATGACCGTTTACCCAAGTTATAATGATCCTGAGTTTTCTTTTTGAATTACAGCTTTGCCATTGAATTCTGTCCTTTTTCAGCCTAGCACTTGGGAGGTTACTTCTTTACATAGCTTTCTAGGAGGTTAGATCTTTCTATACGATTTGACAACTGGAAAGTGCTCTTTTCTGGTTCCAAGACATGACCTTTCTCTTTTCGTGAATGATGCAGCTTTTGATACTTTGGTACTGTTAGTTAATTTTAATGTAGGAGGATGAAGAAGCAGTTAGAGTTCATCCTCTTGTAATCACCTTCTGGTGTTCATCTCTTGAAGTTCACCTTATGGTATTCATCATCTGATGTTTACCTTTTGGTGTTTTATCTTCTGATGTTTACATTCTGGTATTCATCTTCTAATGTTTATCTTCTGGTGTTCATCTTTTGATGTTTATCCTCTGAAGTTCATCTTCTGATTTTTATCCTCTGATGTTCATCTTTGTATCCTTCGATTTATTTCTTCTGAAATTCATCTTCTGATGTTCATTTCTTATCCTTTGTTGTTCATCTTCTGATATTCATCTTCTGATGTATGTCTTCTGATGTTCATCTCTTATCCTTTGTTGTTCATCTTCTGATATATCTTCTGATGTTCATCTTCTGAAGTTCTGCTTCTGGTGTTCAACTTGTGCTTTTGGTGTTCAACTTCAGGCTTTATATTTCTAGTTTTCTGCTTCTGGTTTTTCTGCTTCTGGATTTCTGCTTCTGGTGTTCTGCTTCTGGTTTTCTACTTCTGGTGTTCTGCTTCTGGTTTTCTGCTTCTGGTGTTTTGTTTCTGATTTTTATATTCTAGTGTTCTGCTTCTGGTTTTAACATTCTAGTGTTCTGCTTCTGGTGTTATGTTTCAGATGTTCTGCTTCTGGTGTTTTAACTTCAGGGTTTCTGCTTCTGGAATTTATGCCTTTGTTTCCTACATACGTTCATCCTCTGACAAGAGGTTGAGATCTTGAATCTTTGGATTTTAATCCTGTTCCTTTCTTAGTACAATACTTAAATGCACGCATTAGTATAATCATAATCTTGAGATAATTTTGTTATCATTAAAAGAGATTTTTTCTCAACAAGTAGCAATATCAATCACAAGGAATGGGGTTTGAATTGTGATTCCCTTTTTAAATCTTAATTCCTACTTTTAATATAAACTAACTCAAGATCAATCTTGGTTACTCATTAAAGATCCAGAATGTTCTTGGTTAGTTAAAAATAAATGGCACAAATTATTTCTATGTGATTAGTGATAGTGAATGAGAAATAATAAAGGATAAGGGTAAAAGAATCACACAATGATATAACCTAGTTCACATAAGGTGGGCTACATCCAGTCCTCACAATTTGTGAGCTTTTCCACTAATGTGCTTTACACAAGAATGTTCTTACTTTCGCACAATATTTCTTGATCACTCTTGATCAGTTACAACATTCACCTTTCAACCTTTAAAGAATTTTTACAGTCACCTTTCATTCCATAAATGATTTTTACAAGTTACCTTTTAATCACAAAAATGATTTTTACAATACTCTCAAACTATTTTTGGAAATAGACTTGAGTTTCAAATGGAATTATGATTGAAGGTTGTAGGATCAAAATCTACTCAACACTTGTTTGAGATTGATTGTTAGCAATAACTCAATATAGAGATCCTTGAATATAGTATAAAAGAATTGGAGCTTTTGCTTGATTGAAGATTTTTGCTTCGAGTATGATTGATTTTTGTGAAAACTCTTGTTGTTGTATTCACCTTGATGTTCCTTTTATAAACATGATGAAGGTTAGAGAAAGTTGAATATAGCCATTATTGATCTTATAAGAGAGACATATGTTTATAGTGATAATTAATAGCCATGTGTTCTATTTAATCTAGAATGTTCTTCCATTGCAACTAGAACATTCTTGGTTTTGTGTTTGAATGAACATCATGACTGAGGATTCAACAGTTGTCTGGTGTTAGTTCATTACGTTGGGCTTTCTGGAAAAGGTGCAACTGTAATGTCTTTTTCATCCTTGTTGTCCTAGTTGTATTGTTCATAGCTTATCAATCTTGAGATTGATCTTGTTATTGTTTTTTATGTTGTTTTGCTTCTTTGGGCCTTTAGCTAAGCTTTTAGGCTTCATCATCATTCTGAGTGGCCTTGATATTCGTTTCACTTAAGATTTGGACTTGCGAAATGATTCATTTTACTCTTATCCTTAAAATGAATTATCCAGAATGATACTGTTATAAACCAGAACGATATTGGTTTACCAAGACTAATATTCTTATGAACCATAATGACCTATTATACACCAGAATGATCTCGATATTTCCAGGCTAATCTTGTCATTCAATTTCTAATTTAGTTAAGACATGATTTACTATGATTTATATCATGGTGTGATCATTAATTGTTGTTTGAGTGAACTTGATTACCTATCTTTGAATAATACACTCAAAAACACAAGTTAAATAGCAACACAGTCAGAATATTGATTAGGGATTTAACTAACTTCTTTTTTAATCTTCAAAAAACTTGATTTGGGATTTTGCCTCAATAGTAGGCACATGTGCAATTTGTGCTTGTACAGAGACATGTTTAGGCTTAAGTGCAGGCTAAGGAGCTTGTGCTTCTGGATTAACATTTTTACTTTTACATGACCTACTATTGTGGTCAAGATTGTGACACTTAGTGCACTTTTAACTTGTGGCTTGCCTCACATACTATATTTTATTAGGCTCCTCGTCTAGCTTTCTTCTTTACTCTTTTGGTCATACTAGACGTCTCTTGTATTGAGGTGGTAACATTTCTTCACATTAGACCATAGGCCACATGTCTCGCCATTTAAGGGACTCACATAAAACTATAACATCATTCGTAGGTACTTCTTGAATAACATTGGTCTATAGAATCTTAAGGATTATGACTTCTCTTCATCGTAGCAGCAATTGCATGCATGCATTAGATACCTACTAATGCCCATAAGTTACATGTACAACTTTTCTTCTTAATTTTTAAAATAAAGCTTCTAGCAATTATATGTTCAACTTCAAAAGTACATCCATCTTCCAAGTTGCCACCCAACCACCAACTACTTGAAGCTCTTTGTCTAACTTGAACCTAGGCTTTGGCATTATAATATGTTGCCACCTACCAAGCTTATGTCTAATAGTTCAAATCCTATTCTTCATATAAGTCTTTATCCGTTAACATATCTAGCTAGTAAAATTGTGGAATTAAAAGCATCTGACATATTATTCATTAAGACGTGACATTTATAATAAAAACTTATAATATGCTTACAACAAAGTTTTGGTGGAACTGCAATAAGCCAACCCCATGCTATCTTGTCCAAGGCTTTTAACTCGTTCAATTTATGTTCGCATTCCTAGAAATATGTTGCCTTAGCTGCTCCCATCATCAAATCTCTAATTTGAGTCCCTCCACTAATGTTTATTGTTTATTTTTGAAATTAGCATATATATGCCTCAAACATAATCTATGTTCAAGTTTTTCAAACATTTCTTCAAAGACCGGAATTAAGTCTTGAAAAGTGATAAATCATTCACATAACAACTATAACATAAGTGATAAATTATTTAAATAACAACTATAAATAAATAAAAACACTACGATAATAGAATTACCTTTTGTCGGTCAGAAATAAACACTCATCTCTTTTCATATCCAATATCTACCAAAAGTAAAGTAAGAAACCAGCTCCGTGACTCTTTGGTCTCATTTTCAACCACTCCAAATGCTATCAGGAAATATTTGTCATTAGCATTCTTACTTGCTCCAATCAATAGTTATCCAACATACCTAGTTTTTAAACAACATTCATCTACACTAATAAATGGTCTGCAGCTTATCAAAAAACGATTTTTACAACCATCAAAACAAAAATAAAAAGCCCTAAATCTTGGTGGAAAGGTTGGACAAGGTATTTCCACATTGATCTTTGATAAGACTGCAAGTGCACGATATTATTGCATAGTAAAAATTATCGTTTCCGCAAGGACTTTGTTATGTACTAGTCTCTCTTTACTATGATGATTAGCTAAAACAGTAAATGCTGATAATGATTTTTGGTTTAAAATCCACAATGAAAATAAAGTCTTGGGATTGTAGTTTTTCACAACGATAAATACAATAAAATTAACCTTCTTTAAGTTATGGGTGTTAAAGTCTTAAAAATCAGATAAATAGTTATAACTAATGACTTCTTTCAAAAAAACAAAAGGGAGTTTTAAACTAATAACCAACCTATTTTCATGATTGATTCTCTTGTCCAATCTTAGGGTTCAGATATCAAATCAGCCTTTTGATATATTATTTGATATCCAAGTATGAACATGACTATAACTAAGATTGGATTAAAAGATCAATACCCATGATAGAAACAAATAGAAATTGTTAGAGATCCATAATTGGAAATCCTCCAATTCCAAGACAAGGAAGATCTACTCACATATGATCATAGTAGAATCGAAGCTTAAATATATAAACATTGGAAATATAACATAACATAATAAAATAACAAAGTAAAAATAGAAAACTAAATATTATTGAAACTAGAAAATTTCTAAGAGAAATACAAGAACAAAAGCAAGAGTAACAAGAGATTGTGAATAGGAATATGTGTCTACAACTGAGTATTTTCGTCCTTTTTATAGCCCTAGGTGCCTTCATGAGCTTTAATTACATGAAACCATCAGAATTTCATAGAAGAAAAATAGTTCAGCAGCAGAAGATGAGCAATTTATGACCATAATGGTCATTACTGTCAGACAGTAATAGGTTCAGCAGCAGAAGATGAACAAATTACTGCCATGATGGCCATTACTTCCAAGAAGTAATCCTTGCTGACTTGGAGTGTCAAATTCTTGTCTTTTTTCTCGTTCATCCATTATGGCCGTAATGGCCATTATGGTCAGACAGTAATGCTTGTTGGAACTTGAGTTTCTTTCATTTTCTTGATCAGGATGCACCATGACTGCACCATTTGACTTCAAGGCTCTTTTGCACAAAAAATATTCACTTATTCCTTCACTTCTCCTTGAAATTTAAAAGGTAGTAAAATAGAACTAAAACCGAATTAAAAGCATCAAATTAACCTATCAAATAAAGCTATAAAAATAGATAAGTTCTAACTTATCAATCTTGCATGTGTTGCATGGCGAAACCCTTCTAAGCTCAATGGAATACCTCTATAAAATGGTGTATTGTTTTGCTGCATCACCATCAAGAAACTCTTATGCCCTTAATTTTGCCTTCCAAGTTACTCCAAAGCTACCTCCAACACCACAATTTCTCCTCAAATATGACATAATATATGTGACTTTGACATTATCACAAGACATCATTTTTTAAACAACTGACATACATACTCATTTTTTAAACAACTGACTCTAGCACATGTGTGGTTCTCATCCTATCTTTTAATTCTATAAGTGTGTTTGTCACCAATATAAGACCCAAATATTTTGTCCTA
This sequence comes from Cicer cuneatum, assembly GCA_037974295.1. Classification (NCBI taxonomy): domain Eukaryota; kingdom Viridiplantae; phylum Streptophyta; class Magnoliopsida; order Fabales; family Fabaceae; genus Cicer; species Cicer cuneatum. Next base: position 37,523,140 of record JBBPBO010000005.1, on the reverse strand, counting down.
TTTTTATTTGTGTATTTAAATATTTTATTATAGTTTTGCATTAAAAATTAAAAATATCTTGTTCCATTCTTGTGTTGAAATATTTTATCTTATTTTGTTATATTAAAATATTTGATTTTAAGTGTGAACTAATTTGCAAGTGATTGTTACTACTAGTGGTTTTTTTAACTAATTATATGTATCTTGCTATTTTAATTTAGGTGATGTTGCTATCTTATGTTTTATTTATAAGGAATTAATGTATTGATTTTTTAATCCGATTATGCATAGAAATAATGATTAGAGAGAATGGAACAATATGATTCATTTTATTTTATTGTGAAGATATGCTCATGATTAGAGAGAATGCGATTAATAGAATCAGTAAGGCCATGCTATAATATATTGAAAAGCCTTAGGAGTGGAACCAGTCAAACCCAATTGTAACTAGGATTAGAACAAAATACAAGAGAGCCTTCCCCTAACCCTAACAAGACAACTCAGTGCCTCCTTCCCTCTCTCATACTCTCTCAAAACTTCAATCTAACACGTGGGAGAAAATTAGAGGAAAAATAAAGCTTTAGGAAGAGAAGTATAGGCAAGGATTATCATTATCGAAGTGCTATTAATATGTTACTTATATTTAAGTTTCAAAGTTTACGATTAGTTGATAAAATTGGTATTTTTCTTCTACATGGAAACTCTGACATGCAATTTATTTTCTTATAAGTTTTTTTAATTTTTTTTATGATATATATATATACAAATTTATTTTTATTGGAGAAAATGTTTATCTATGCCAAAAATCAATTTTCATCTAAAAGAATTTGTTATGTTTTAGGTCGTGTTTTAATCAATAAAAATTGTTATTGGTTATAAACTCAATTTTTATTTGGTTAAAATTTTATTTTTTGATAGTTTGTTTGTTGAAGAAATTTTTAGAAACCTTATTGAAGTTAAAAATAATATATTTTCCAGAAATAATAAATATGTTGAAAGTTGTTGTTACCGATATTTCTTTTAAATGTTATTTTTGAAAGTTGCAAGTCTAAGATTTTATTTTTGGTTGCATTTGAAATAAAATGAAATTCTTATTTTTTTTAGTTAAAGGGTTGATTTTAGACTTAAAGAAATTATGAAATATTTTTGGGATGATTGAAAAGTTAAGAATAATTCTATTATAACAAACCGATATAAAAGTATTGAAAAACCGATTTTTCTAAAATTTGGAAATTAAGTTTTGAAGGATCGCCTATGTTATTCTTGATATTATTGGTGTTTATAATTCAATTTGATGTTAATTAAGTTAGAACATTTTTTGAAATATTTATGATACTAGAAGCAAATAAATTACCAAAATCTTAACATCGGAAAAACTTCAAATATAATTTACAGGAAAAAATTACAGTAGGTTATTATTAAATTTAATTCTTTTTTTATTTAAATAGAAATTTTATTTTAGTTGATGGAAAGTAAAATTAAAATCGTTTCTAAATTCATTGTTAATTTATATGACAAAAATAATGATTTTTCACCTCTCTTTTATAACATGGGCGTATCTATTTTTATGTCTAAGTAATGGAAATTTATTTTCTTATTGTATTTTTATTTACTTGAAGGATTATATTACATAAGTTTTTATCTTTTGGAATTTATTTAACGATTACTTTCTGTTGTTAATTTAATACAAAATTTAAATGTTTTTAGTTAATATTTTTTTATGTGAACCTTTAGTCACCTCAAATTCTTAAGTAGGAGTTAGGAATATATGAGTTTTGACACTAAGTGAGTGATTATTTTGTGAAGTGTAGAGCTTTGTTGGGGAAAAGACGATAGATACTTAACAATTTTAAGAACAATGATTGAAAAGGTAAGTGCATGACTCCATTCACTTTCCTACTTGAATTATATGTGATATAAATGCATTGTGATGTTATGTATTGGTTCTATTGATGTTCTATCCTTCAAAATATGTGTGTTATGTGAATTACAGGTTTACGAGTGTTATTCTGAGACTAAACCATTTTTGTATTTTGATTGGTAACATGTGGTTACTCAAGGTGATGACTTTGTGACTAAACTAGGTTGGTTTAGGACAAAGTTGAATAGTTTTGGATGCTCTGGTTAAGTGATTTGTTTTGTTACTAACTAGGGTGATGACATTCATGCATCCATTGGTGGCCTAGACCTAATCGCGAGTACGCGATGACGGTTCCTTGAAAATACAATGTGATTCGAAAAAGTACTCAATGGTGGGGTACTGAACATGAAACTCTACAGAGCATTCGTACAACGGTGGGACTTTTTGATCTACATGGTGGTGATATTCCGAAATCATCCATTGACATATAGTCTAACAAATAGGACTTGTGCATTTTGGTTTATTTTTATCTTTGGTGCTTTGTGATTTTAATTGTTAAATGAAATATATGATTTATTTATATTTTTGCTAAAATATATATGCCTGCCTATTGGCTCCGTGTTTGTTATTTGGAGATGACCCTTACTCTTGGACAAATGATATCCCCAATTTGCTTTCGCACCTAGAGAAGTTTTCGCAGTATTTCTTTTTATTTCTAATATGGGTAGTTGTGGTTAGCTTTAGGGACTTTATTTCTGTTAGACTCTAGTTTATATCATTTATTATTTTCTATTTTGGTACAACATTTTTGAATCCCAAAACTTGAATATTCAATTATCTGATTGAGATACCTGACGATTTTTAATTAATTATGGATTGTTTGTTTGAGTTTATACGTGTGATTATGTATTTCGGAATGTGAGTTGGATGTCTTAAGTTGACCAATGTCGGGTTGTAGGGTAGTTTATAGTGTGTCTTTTTATGACTTTGCATTAATTGCTGGTATGAGTATGGTAATTAGAGTTGTCTCTTACTCGCGTTGAGTAAGGACGATATCTTTTTTCATTTTGAGATAGATGTCTAGAACTGACTAGATTATGTGTTGCAGGAAACAATGCCTCTGAGACGTAATCCTGGTGCTAGTGTTGTCATTTATGGGATCAATGAACTAGGGATGGGTAAAATGGCTCAAGCTATCGCCGCCCAGAATGAACGTGATTTGCGAAGAGATGAAAGGGAAGAAAAAGTCGTTGAATCTAAAGGTTTGGTAGATTTCCACATACATGACCTTCCCAAGTTCCATGAAGACGTTGACCCCGAAAAAGCCGACAAATGGTTACAAGAAGTAGAAAAGATCTTTGAAAAGATTTGATGCCCACCCAGGGGTGAAAGTGAAATATGCCACTTATCTATTACTTGGTGACGCTGAGTATTGGTGGAGGAGCACCAAATTGATGATGGAAGTTGCTTAAGAAGAGATCAACTGGGAATCTTTTCAGATGAAATTTCTAGATAAGAATTTTCCAGTTAGTGCTAGAACAAAGTTGGGTGATGATTTTCTGAAAATTCGTCAAGGTGGTATCTATGGGAGAATATGCGGCGAAATTTGAATCGTTGTCACGATATTTCAAATTTTTCGTCAGATCGTTGATGAAGTCTTTATGTGTCACCGCTTCCAAGATGGGCTAAGATATGAAATTCAAGATTATGTATTTCCCCTTGGAATCAAATGATTCCAACCACTAGGGGAAAAGTGTAGAGAGATTGAGGATATGAAAAACTGCAGGTTGAACCGTAAAAATAACAACAACTCTACGGGACTAGTTCGTTCAAACAATCAAAATCGTAGTCATGATCAACTCGAGAAAAAGTTGTATCATTGTTCTCAGGAAGCTAATCAGGGATAACATCGTCCGAAGAATCCTAACTTGAGAGATAAAGGAAAGGCAATGGGAACTAAGCCCTATTTCTATCGTTGTGGGGAGCCATGACATCTTTCTGGTCAATGTACTGAAAAGAGTAATCTATATTACAATTATTAGAAACCAGGACACCTTGCTAAGGACGGCAAGGTATCTAAGGTTGGTGTTTTTGTGGATGCAACTAAAGTTACATGCCCAACAGCTCAAGGGCGAGTTTACAGTATGAATGGTCAATAGGTCTCTCGTCCAAATGAATCCTTTCAAGGGGGTGTGGAATCTCAAGTAACTGGTGAAACATATTCATTTATTTCTATGGATTGTGTGAACCTATTAAAGTTTCTTGTCACAACCTTTTTATTTGATTTGTATGTTACTATTGTTGTTGATAAGACTTTAACTACAAATATAACATGTATGTATTGTTCTGTAGTTGTGTTCGGTAGGAAGTTTATTGTGAATCTGATTTGTCTGGCTCTTAGGAACCTTGATGTTTTCCTCGGTATGGATTGGTTCTCATACCATTATATTTTGTTAGATTGTGGTCGTAAGATTATAATTTTCCCCGACCTAGGGCTTTCTAAATATCTAGTTGCACATTAAGTCAGGGTCTCTCTTAAGGAGGGAGGTATGGATATTTTATCCTGAGCTAATGTGGAAATTACTCACGTACCAAGATAGAGGATGTGCTAATGGTTAAAGATTTTCCAGATGTGTTCAGATGGATGTACCTAGCTTACCCCCAAAGCGAGAAACTTAGTTTTCTGTTGACTTACACTGAGGTATTGGGCCCATGTCAATTTCCCCCTATCAAATGTCGCCCTCTGAGTTGGCTGAACTTAAAGAACATCTTGAAGAATTAATGTTGAAACAATTTATTTGACCAAGTCTTTCATCGTGGGGAGCCCCAGTCATGTTGCTAAAGAAGAAGAACGGACGTTCACGACTTTGTGTAGATTACATGCAACTCAACAAGGCCACTATTAAGAATCAATACCCATTGTCACACATCAATAAACTTATGGATCAACTCTTAGGGGTTGTGGCATTCTCTAAGAAAGATTTGAAATTAGGGTATCATCAATTTTGATTTAAGGTAGAAGACATTCCCAAGACTACATTTCGAACTTGTTGCAGACATTATGAGTATCTTGTAATGCCATTCGGAGTGACTAATGCACCCGCAGTGTTTACGAAGAACATAAATTGTATCTTCCACACATTTTTGGACAAGTTTGTAGTAGTATTTATAGACGACTTCTCATTTATTCTAAAAGTCACGAGGAGCATAAGGAGCACTTACGTTAAGTTCTATCAATGTTGTGTGAGAAACAATTGTATCCCAACCTATCAATCTATGTATTTTGGTTAGAGGAAGTTAATGTTTTGGGGAATGTGACTTCGAAGGAAGGAATTGTTGTTGACCCAGCCAAGGTAAGAGCAGTTGTTGATTGGAAACGGCCAGAGACTGTTACAGACATAAGAAGTTTTGTTGGATTAGTTGGTTATAATCGAAGATTTATTGAAGGTTTTGCTAAGGCTGTATCCCATTGGTCTAACTTACAAGAAATACCAACTGTTTGCGTAGACAGAGGAGTGCGAGACAAGTTTTAGACTGCTAAAGGAACGTTTGACGACCTCGCGCGGTGCTAGTTTTGCCACATCCATATGAACCCAATGAAATTTATTGTGGTACCTCTCTCAAGGATTGGGAAGTGTCCTCGTGCAAAAAAAGAAGGCAGCATCTATGTGTCACGACAACTGAAAACACATGAAAGGAAGTATCCCACACATGATTTGGTATTGCTTGCGATAGTGTTTTCACTAAAAATTCGGAGACACCGCTTGTATAGAGTACATTTACAAATTTTAGTGACCAAATACCTATTTGATCAAAAAGAGCTCAATATGAGAAAAAGAAGGTAGATGGAGACCCTAAAGGATTACGATTTTATTTTGCAATATCGCTCGGGAAAGGCCAATTTAATGGCGGATGCCTTAAGTAAATAGAGTATCCTTGTATCCTCTTTAATGGTAAAGGAACAAGAATTACTAGAGAAGTTTTGTGATCTGAACTTGGATGTGGAATGATCACTAGGAGGATTAAAGTTTAGCATGATCACCATCTCTAATGCACTAATTGAGGACATTCAGCAACATCAATTCGATGATGAACTACTTCATGAGAAAAGGCAATTAATTATGCAAGGGAAGGCACCATAATTCAAAGTTTGACCAGACACTATTTTGCGCTACAACTGACGTATTTGCGTTCCAACAGTGGACAAGATAAATGAGTTTATTCTAGAGGAGGCACACAAGAGTAAATTGAGTTTTCATCCAGAAGTAACCAAGATTTGAAGAGAATTATTGGTGGCCTGGAATGAAGAAACAGGTGGCCCAGTTTGTGGCAGCTTGCCTAACATGCCATAAAGCTAAGGTAGGACATCAGAGAACCGCAAGAATGTTGCAGTCCTTAAACATGCCTAAATGGAAATGGGACAGTATTTCGATGGATTTCATTATAGGATTACCCGAGCCGTAGAGGAAGAATAATTCAATTTGGGTGATAGTTGATCGTCAAACTAAGTCAGTCCATTTCCTACCCATGAGGATCACCCATAACGTGACTAAGTTAACGGAGATTTACATTGCAGTGATTGTGAGACTTCATGGAGTGCCTTCTAGCATCGTCTCAGATCAAGACCCAAAGTTTACCTCTCACTTTTGGGAAGCTTTGCATGAAGCATCGGGAACGAAGTTGAGACTAAGCGCTGCTTCTCACCCGCAGACTGGAGGATAAACAGAGTGAACCTATAAAACCTTATAAGATATTTTAAGAGCTTGTTTTTTGGATGATCGTAGGGGTTGGGTTGAATATTTACCGTTAGTTTAATTCACCTACAATAATAGTTTTCATGAAACTATTGGGATGGCGCCATACGAAGCACTTTACGGAAGGAAATGTCAAACACCATTATGTTGGTATCATGATGGTGAAAATACCATAATGGGGCCATAAATGGTGCAGCAAACCACAAAGAAGATTAGGAAAATAAAAGAAAGGATGAAAACCTCCCAAAGTCGCCAGAAAGGTTATGCTGATAGACGTCGTAGTTCACACCAAAGTTCATTGGACCTTACCAAATCCTCAGGCAAATCGGACTTGTAGCTTACAAAGTTGTGCTACCACTGCTCCTCTCCAACATTCATGATGTGTTCCATGTTTCGTAGTTGCGGAAGTATGTCCATGATCCATCACATGTTATTGAACTAGATGTAGTGCAGTTGAAAGACGATTTATCTTTTGTAGTGCCTCCAACTAGAATTGAAGACATAAAGGTCAAGATGCTCCGCACCAAAAAATTCTCTTGGTGAAGGTAATCTGCAATCAAGCCATTGTAGATGCCACTTGGGAACTCGAAGACGAGATGAGGGAGCAGTACCTTCAGTTTTTCACTTATGTCAGTTTCGATGACGAAACTATTTTAAGTAGATAGAATGTAAGACTCGTATATTTTGTCCTATTTTTATAATAGTTTTGCATTAAAAATATCTTATTTTATTCTTGTGTTAGAAATATTTTATCTTATTTTTTATAGTAAAATATTTTATTTTACTTAAGTGTAAACTAATTTGCTTGTGATTTAGTGATTGTTACTACTAGTAGTTTTTCTAACTAATTAATTGGATGTATCTTGCTATTTTAATTTAGGTGATCTTGCTATCTGTCTTTTATTTCTATGGAATTAAATGTTTTGATTTTTTAACCCAATGATGCATAGATATAATTGAGGCTTGGCGGTGTTACTAGCAATATGATTCATTTTATTTTAATGTGAAGGTATGCTCATGATTAGAGGGAGTGTGTTTAATAGAATCAGTAAGGCCATGCTATAATATATTGAAAAGCCAATTAGCAGTTGAACCACTCAGCCCAATCGTAACTAGGATTTGAACAAAATATACCAAAAAAAATTAGAGGAAAAAAATAAAGCCTTAGGAAGAGAAGTAGAGGTCAAATTATTGGAATCAAGTTGATTTTATAGTTAGAATTTTAATGTTAACAAAAGTATTTTATTAGAACAATATATTTGACTACACGGAATATAAAAGAAGATATGGTCAAATGTTTTTGAGGAAAATCTAAAATAAGATTTGATTTAGATTTAGAGGAAAAAATAAAGCCTTAGGAAGAGAAGTAGAGGCCAAATTAGTGGATTATCATTATTGAGTAAGTGCAGTTGGAATCAAGTTGGTTTTATACTTAGAGTTTTGATGTTAAAAAATATATTTTATCAGAATAATATATTTGATTACACGGAGTATAAATGAAGATATGGTCAAATGTTTTTGGAAAAAATCTAAAATAAGATTTGATTCAGATTTATGATTGAAGAAAATCTTTGACCAAATTGAAAAGAATATATGGTCAAATTTTTTTAAAGAAAATCTAAAATAAGATTTGATTCATATGTATGATTGAAAAAAATCTTTGACCAAGTTGAAAAGAAGTTATGGTCAAATGCTTTTGAAGAAAATATAAAATAAGATTTGATTCTGATTAATGATTGAAGAAAATATTTGACCAAGTTGAAAAGAAGATATGGTCAAGATTTGAAGAAGATTTGATCAAGATTTATCACAAGAAGATATGAATTATTTACAAGAACATTTGATCAAGATTTATCTACAACAAAATATGAACAATATCAATCTAAGAATTTACAAATTCAATCTGAACAAAATATGAACATGATCAATATGAAGACTTTACAAACTCAATCTGAACAAAATACGAACATAATCAATATGAAGAATCTACAAACTCAATATGAACAAAATACAAACATAATCAATCTAGAAAAATTGCTCAGATTGGATTCAGAAATAAAGAATTGGCTAAAGAACATATTATCAAAAAGCATCTTGTTTGGAATTATTTTTTAATAAGATCATTATTGACCAAGCTAGGAATGAAGATACAATTCATAATTAAACAAGGAATAAATTGAAGCCCTAATTTTATCTATAAATAGATACCCAAGGCTGAAGGAGAAGATCATCAAAAAAATCAGAAAATAGTAGAAGAACTCAAGCTCCAAATTCCAAATTCATCTTAGAGTTCAAAGAGAGAAACACTTGTTCAATTGAGAATTATTTTCTAAGTGTTTTTCTTAGAGTGAGATAGTCATTGTTATAATCAACTTGTTAGAAGAAACTACTTAAGTTCTAAAACTTGTATTCAAACCCCGATACTAGTGTTAGTGTGCCTTCAACAATCTAGTGTTAGTGTGCCTTCAACAATTTAGTGTTAGTGCACTGATTTTCATTCAATGTGAGATTTTGTGTCGATCCGAGATACTCTGAAAGGCGACTAGGTCAGTCCATTGAGGGAGGCAGAAAAGGCCAACTATTCTCCATCGGGAAATATATCGGTCTTTGGCTTTGATGGCCTATACACCAATGGCCTTTGATCTGCTCTTAGTTGTGTGCAAGGGTAGTTGAGTTCTCCCATGTTGAGGTTGGTTAAAGAGCGTGCAATAGTTTTTCCTCTTATTTGTTCTTAGCCAGGGGCAAGGCAGTTCATTCTTTCATGCAAATCAGTGCATATTCTACTGTGTGTTATAAACTCTCTGTCTTTTTTGTAAACAGAGGTGATGCCCAACCGATCAACTGTCTGACTGCAGCTCAGTGCCATAAAGAAAGAAGATTTCTCTAAAGAAGGACTGAATAGACGATATTGAAATGAAATGCTTGCCCTATATTATGATTCTCTCTTATTATGTGATCTTGTATTTCCTGCTGCCGATGTGCGAAGGTCTTGCTCGAGTCCCCAAGAGGTGTCCCAACTGGCTATCAATCTTTACTAAGGTTTGATGCAAGGTTATGCAAATAAAGAAAGAAAGAGGAGTAGAGAAGTTATGCTTAACAGACAGAGTTCTATTCCTAATCTCTCAAGTCCTAAGTTCGACTTATTCCCCATTGAGCACAGTAAGAAGAAAAGCCTTTGGGCAACTCGATAGGAAGAAGAGGAGAAATCTATTGTCATTGTTGTTCTAACCGCTGTCAGAAACGTGAAGTGAAGGCTTGGTTCAAGTCACATCGTATGCTTGCCTTCATAATGCTTTGATTTAGTTGCCAAAGAGAAAAGTTCATTTATAGAGCAAGAGTACATAAAGAGTAGGCCAAGAGATCATCAAGGGCTAAAAGGAAAATGAAAATAGGTGTATAGGCTACCTCTAAATAATGGAAGTTCCTGGACTATGAAGGTCAACTTTATTTTCTTTTAATAAGAGAATTCATACATACCTCAACCTTACTCAAGGGAATGAAAGGGCCAATGAGCTCAGTGGAGGAGAAGTCGTCCTAATGAAATAGAAGCCCTAGCAATGACTGACTCAAATTTAGTTGTGATGCGCAAGGGCCAGTATTCAAATGAAAGCAAAGGGCTCATTGCCCTTGTGGGGAAGGGTTTAATACGAGTTGTTGGAAGAGCAGCTCTCTCAGAAGCAACCAATCCAAGCCAAGAATTTATGAATTTAAGTACATGATTTCAAATAGCATGTTAAAAGCATATGATCCTCGTTTTACTGTTTAAGTACCATCTCCACCTTTGTTATCTATGCTTCTTGGTTGCTAGACTTATTTTTCTTATTCTACTTTACTTCCAGCTACTCTGCTCTGAGCTTAAGAAAGGTTCAAAAGGTTGTCGGGATGTTCTTTTTGTAGTTTTGAATTCTAGAACTGGTCATATCCCTTTCCCATTTCGGGAACTCTCTTCTCTAGGGATTCGAATTCTATTTCTATTGACTCTTCGCCATCTACAAAACATAAAGTTTTGGTAACTAACTTACTACATTCCTCAAAGCAAAATACAAGAAACATATAAGCTATAAGCACATCTGCACTTTTTCTCATTATCATTTTGCTTCACTTTAGTGATGAGAAACTTCAGAAGTAACAAATTTGTAAACACTCTCTGCGAGAGCTAATTCAGAAAAGCCCAAAACCTTTCGTTTGTAACGTAGCCCAGTAGTAGTTGCCTTCCTCAATTGTTTAACTGCACTAAGCTAGAAGGTTAAGAAGATTGAACAAAGTCAGTGTAAGACCCTTAATTTTTAATTAAAATTATGGAATTAATTTTAGTTGTATTTTTGGGGATATTTGTAAAATATTTAATATATGTATGTTTGAGTGAATATATATATATATATATAAATATTTATTTTGGAAGAAGAATTAAAATTATAGGATTAAGAATAAATTTATTTAATTACGGGTAATTAAATTAACGGACAGTTAATTAAGGGATTAGCGGCTAATTGCGACGAGACGGGTAAAGTGCTAAAAACCAGACAAGTGTCGGGTGAGGTGGCACCACAAAAGCCTATAAATAGGAGTGAGAAGGATGGTGAAATCAGAACACCATTCCTCCTCCCTCACTGCCCATACTGCATGTAACAGTACCCCATTTTTCCCTCCCATTTTGTTTCTATTTTCTGTTCCAGTTCACGATTTCAAAGAACAACAAGAGAGTTCCTCAAAAGTGCCATTACTTGGACATCCAAGCACCGAAACACCAAAACCCCAGTACAAAAGTTATTCCCCACACCATTACGGAGCTAAAAAACCAGTTTCGTATCAGCAAACGCAGGCTGCAGTTTCACCGGTTTTTGGCGCGAAAAAGGGAACGACAGTAGAAACGAGAGAAGTAGCAGAACACGCAACAAGGGTAAGGGCACCTTCCACTTTCTAGTTGCATTTTAGGACTGTAAACGTATGTTTGAAGTGTGATCATATTTAAGTTTCTTTTTTGAAAAAGAAACTGTTTTACATGACATTTTGAAAGAAGAAAGAAATGCATTCTGTTGTGGTTTTAAAAATCTGCAACATGCTGTTTTGGGTGGTTACTCCAGTGCTGTTTTGTTTATGTGGGAAGCTGAAAAATGTTTTGCATGTCATTTTAAAGATGATTAAAATACATGTTCATAAACTGTTTGGAATGTTGTTATAAAATGCGGAAACACTTTCTGTTGGTGTTTGCTGCTATGTGATGACTCTATTTGACTGAATGTATCAATGTCATTCTGTTTGTGTGAGAAAGATGAAATGCTTTGCATGTTGTTCTGATGTTTGAGAAAACTGAAATGCTTTGCATGTTGTTCTGATGTGTGAGAAAGCTAAAATGCTTTGCATATTAATTCTGTTTGTGTGAGAAAACTGGAATATGCTTTGCATGTTGTGTTGGTTGTGTAAGCATACTGGAGAATACCATGCATGTTTTTTTGAGATGCATGTTCTGGTTCTGGATGATTCTGATGTTGATCATTCTGTTTCTGCTTATGATGATTCTGGTGTTGATCATTCTATTTCTGCTTCTGATGATTCTGGTGTTGATCATTCTATTTTTGCTTCTGATGATGATGGTGTTGATCATTCTATTTCTGCTTCTGGTGATTCTAGTGTTGATCATTCTATTTCTGCTTCTGATCTTCTGGTGTTGATGTTTCTACTTCTGTTTCTGTTTTGAGTGATTATGGTGATGTTGATGTTTTCAAAAGAAAAGGGATTTTAAAATGATGAAAGTGTTTCTTTCTGGAAAATCTGTATTGATGTAAAAGTCTGAGTTTTGTGGTTTAAAAGCGTGATAAAACTGTTTTGGGGTTGGGCTGACTTTTCAAAGGAAACAGTTTGAAATGTGTTGAAAACTCAGGAAAATTTCACTGATTTCGAAGGTGTATTCGAATACAACATGAGTGTATTCGAATACAACCTGTCAAGCTTCTGTTTTACTTAAGTTTTCAAACTTGTATTCGAATACGAGCCCATGTATTCGAATACAGAGGAAGGATTTTTGCTTTTGACTTAGCATCTGTATTCGAATACAGTGAATTAAAATGGAACTTTTGGTGATATTTTGAAGTAGTGGTGATGTAGTTTTTGAGACTCTACTGATGAAGTGAAAAATGTTGATTTGTGCACTGAGACTGCCTCTGTATTCGAATACCAGAGGGCTGTATTCGAATACAGAGAAGCTGTATTCGAATACAAATTCGTATTTTCCAGAAAATCCCTGTTTTAAACACTGTGTTATGAATTTTAAGAGTTTGGGAAAACATTACGAAATGTTAATGATTTCTTGACTGTTTAGTCATGTTTGTGATAATGATAATCTTGATTGTGCTGAGATATTTTTAAATATGATGGAAAGGCATGAATTTTCTGATTTTGCATACTGTTTCCAGAGAAGTGAAACACTGCATATTCATGCATTGCATAGTCAAGTGGTACCCGCGATGGGACACAGAGTAATGCGCAACCACGTGTTGATCTGTTGAGCGATTGCACGAGTGCTGGTCTGTTGAGCGACTGCACTAGGTACTGATCTGTTGAGCGATTGTACCTTGGTATATAGGTGTTGGTCTGTTGAGCGAATGCACTGGTACTGGACTATTGAGCGTCTGTACCCTGAAATGCGCAACCACGTGCTGATCTGTTGAGCGATTGCACGAGTGCTGGTCTGTTGAGCGACTGCACTAGGTACTGATCTGTTGAGCGATTGTACCTTGGTATATGTCAAACGTGCTGGTCTGTTGAGCGACTGCACGAGTGCTGGTCTGTTGAGCGACTGCACTAGGTGCTGATCTGTTGAGCGATTGCACCTTGGTCTTGAGGGCCGTTAAAGTCAAACATATTGTGCTGGTCTGTTGAGCGACTGCACCTTGGTGATTCCAAGAAATTGTATACATGAGCATATACATATTGCATCGAGGGATTGACCGGTGGGTCACGATTGGTTCATATGATGATGTTTGGAAATTGATGTGTGTGAGTACTTGACAGAATCTGAATTTCGGATTAATTATTGTGTTTATGGAAGTGCTGACTGTACTTACTATATATTTCCACATGAGACGGTTGCTGTTTCAAAAGGTTATATGTCATGAAAATTCAAATGAGCATCCTTAAATTTCATCATTGTCATATATTACGCCATGAATATATTTGTTGCTGTGAGATATATGCTATGTGATTATTTTTTAATTTCGGTCGGTGACCCTTGCTATTATATTGTGGAAATTGGGCTTTGCCCTCAGATGCCCCCCAAACCCATGCCACCCGTGGGTCCCGAGACGACGGAAACGTCGCTCGACTTCATTGATCGTGCCGTGCCTATTGCTTGGGTTTACGACCCCACCTCAAGCAGGGCTACATACACGGGGAGATTGACGAGGACTTGTAGGACCAATGGAGTGGTGCACTACGTGGAGCACAGCTATGCGATGATTGATTTTCCTGTGCCTTCTCGTTTGATTTTGGAGGCGCACGGGATTTTTGATGATGTTGAGGAGCCAGCTAGAGGGGTTACAACGGAGGCCACCGTAGGAGTGGTGACTCCTAACCCGGTGATTGGAGGAGATGCACATGAGTCTGAGACGGAAGAGAAGAACGAAGAGGCGAGGCTAGTAGTAGCTGATATTCCGAGTCCGTCTAGGATCTCCGATGATTGTTATGAGATTCTGGCACCGCCGAAGCGACCAAGACTATGCATTGACCTGACTTCGGAGGAGACTGATCCCTCTATGTATGATGAGGAGGAGGAGGAGGTCACATCGAGGCGAGCCGCGGAGTCGGATGAGACTTGTTTGGAATGCGGAGGAAATATGTGCTACTGTAGCTTTAGCGCATGATCAGTTAGACTTGATGTATAGGATTTGAGCTGGAAATGTATTTTGTTTTATTTTGGAAAATTGTTGTACTACTTATTCCGCACTCTGATATTGTCTTTTGGGAATGCTATGACATTGTTATCTATTGAAAATGTCTTAATGTTTATTATTAAATTCTTATAATTAAGTATTTATTGATATTACGATGAATTTATTTTGTTACGTTCATCGATTAATCTATGACGTACTATTTTATGAAAACTTTGTTTTAATTCCGTTCGAATTAAATCTGGAAAATCATTTTAATTATTGATTTCAAAAAAAAAATGCACATGCGCTGTGTTTTAAACTCGGGGTGTTACAGTCAGTGTGACTAGTAAGTGTTCAACTGTAAGTTTAATTTCGTGGTGAGCTAGTGGATTAAATCCTTTAGGTTGAAGGGACTGGACGTAGCTACTGTGTTGGTGGTGAACCAAGATAAACCAATTTTGTCTCTATACTCTCTTTTTATTTACATGTTCTTCTTTCTTTAATTTAGTATAGCATCGCGAAAAAGTTTTTAATCAGAAAACACAATTCAAACCGTCTTTTTTTCTTGTGTTTTTCATTCTACAATTCGCATCATAGCTCGGTCTCAAACCTGAGTACTTAACCGTGTTTGAGTAAAGATATGTTTTTTTATGGCTAACTATGGTGAAGAAGTTACAGATGGAAATGTTAACAGGTCTCCCCTTTTTAATGGAGAGAGATTCAAGTACTAGAAAGATAGACTCGTAAGATTCTACATCTCTCACGATCCTAAACTTTGGGACATTGTCAAATATGGCTATGAGGCTCCAAAAGATGCTGCTAGTGTTGAAATATCCAGAAAGAATTTTGACGCTGAACAAAAGAAATAATACAAAATGCATCATAAAGCCAGAACCTTCATGATGAATGTTATCACCTTCAAGGAATTTGAAAAATGCAACAACAAAGAAACAGCTAAGAGTATCTTTGATGTTATGGTTCTTAACTACAAAGGAAAAAAGCACGTACAAGAAGCCAAAGTTAATCTACTCGTTAGAAAGTATGAACTTTTTCAGATAAGAGAAGATGAAGACATTGAAAAAATGTTTTCTTGATTCCAAACTCTGGTTTTTAAACTGAAGATTCTCCAAAAGAGCTACTACTGCAGACCATGTCAAAAAGATCCTAAAAAATCTTCCCAATAAATGGAGACCAAAGGTAACGGCTACTCAAGATGCTAAGGATCTAAACAAATTGCCTCTAGAAAAGCCGATGAGTTCACTTAGATCCCATGAGATTGAACTAGTAGAAGATGAGCCCAAAAAAAGAAGCCAAAGTCCATGGCTCTCAAATCCCAAGGAAAGAAGACGAATTCTAAGGCTCTGTAAAAAACTAAAGACTCATAGGAAAACGATTGGGAAAATCATAGTGAAAACTCAGATGATGAAGAGTTTTCTTTTATCTCAAGAAAAATCCAACGCATGTGGAACAACAATAATAAATGTTTTCCCAAAATAGTAGAGAAGGAAGTGAAAAGCTAGAAAAAAAGAAGTTTATCTGTTATGAATGCAATGAACCAGGTCATTTCAAATCAGAATGCCCAAAACTTGAGAAAGGAAAATTCAAGAGGAAAGACTTCAAGACTAAGAAGACAGGTCTTATGGCTACTTGGGACGACTCTGATGAATCATCTGATGAAGATGAGGAGCATGCAAACATGGCTTTGATGGTAAATACTCACTTTGACTCTGAATCTGCTAATGAAGAAATTGAGGTATTCTCCGACCTATTTCATAGTAAACTTCTAGATATGTTAAATGAGTTTCTCAATAAGAATCACAAGGTTTCTTCAAAACTTAAGTCTCTCAGAAAAGCTCATAACATCTTAACAAACAAATGCAGTTCCCTTGAAAAAGATTTTGAAAATCTAAAAAGGGAAATCTAACTCTAAAAGAAAATGTTTCACAAACTTCAAAGGGTAAAGTCTGCAATTTTGTTAAGTATGAAATAGCCTTTCAAGAATTTCTTATAAATGGCATAGACAAAAGTAAACAAGCTTTTATGATATATGGTGTCAGCGGAAACAATAAATGTGGCATAGGCTTTGAAGAAACGACAGAAAATCCTATATTCACTCAGCCTAATATTATTTGCACCTACTATCATAAGAAAGGTCACAACAAAATAACTTGTCATATGCTGAAAACATGAAAAGACAAGATACCTTTCAGAACTAATAAACTAGGACCCAACCAAATTTGGGTACCTAAAACCAAAATAATTTATCTTGCAGATATCTATAGCAACAAAGTTGAAACACTAGTCACAGTACTTGAACAGTGGATGCTCACGACATATGACAAGAGAAACTCTATGTTCCAAGACCTGACCCTCAAGAATAGAGGATTTGTAGGATTTGGGGGTGATCAGAAGGGTAAGATCATTAGGCACAGCACAATAGGTAATGTTCTCTTCCCTCTGTTAAGAGTGATTCATTTGTGAAAGGACTAATTCATAATATACTAAGCATAAGGCAATTAAGCGATAGTGGTTATGATGTTGTCTTTGATCAAAAGCCATGTAAGGCGATAAGTCTAACATATGGATCCATACTATTTACTAGCCAAAGGAAAAACAACATTTACAAAATAAATTTATCTTATTTAAACAAATAAGAAGTCAAGTGTCTTATGTCTGTAAGTGAAGAACAAGTGATATGGAAAAAAAGATTAGGACATGCCAATTTGAGGTTAATCTCAAAATTGAAAAGATTTGAATTAGTTAGATGGTTGCCAAATCTTAAGTACGAATCAGATGTTCTTTGTGAGGCATATCAGAAACAGAAACAAACAAAAATCTTCTTTTTCCTCTAAAAACTTTGTTTCCACCTCTAGACCACTTGAACTTTTACATATTGATCTATTTAGCCCTGTAAAGACTGCTTCTGTCAGTGGTAAAAAGTATGGACTCATTATTGTTGATGACTATTCCAGATGGACATGTGGGTAAAGTTCCTTAAACATAAGGATGAGTCACATAACGATTTCCCTACCTTATGCAAACAAGTGCAAAATGAAAAAGGTTTTTGTATAACAACGATTCTTAGTGATCATGGAAGTGAATTTGAAAACAAAATTTTTTATAACATATGTAAAAATAATGGTATTTTACATAATTTTTCCTCTGCTAGAACACCCCAATAGAACGATGTTGTAGAAAGGAAAAACAGATCTCTTTAGGAAATGGCATGTACGATGATTCACGAAATATACGTTGTCAAACACTTTTTGGCAGAAGGAATGAACATCGCATGTTATATTTAGAATAGAATCTATATTAGACATATTCTCAATTAGACTTCTTAGGAATTGTAGAAAGGAATAAAGCCCAACATTTTATACTTTCATCAGTTTGGTTGTATATGCTATATTTTGAACACCAAAGACAATTTGGGCAAGTTTGACTCATGATCTCAAAAGTACATCTTTTTGGGATACTCTAAAAGGTCATAAGCCTATAGGGTATACAAAAAAGAAACACTAATTGTTAAGGAATCAATCCATGTTAAGTTTCATGACAAAAAAGCTTGACCATAAAAAGTCAAAGCTAGACGTAGACTTTGCATATCTACAAATTTTAGAGGAATCAGATACATTAGAGGAACCAGATGAAATAGAGGAATCAACAAAGTTAGTCCCAATTGATTCAAAAGATCCACCTGACAACTCAGATCAAAAGCATCAAGAATCCAAAATTGGATAGAAATACAGGTCCTCTCATCAAAACTCTCTGATCATAGGAAACGCAAACGATCCACTGAAAACCAGATTCGCTCTCAAGGAAACGTCCATGTTTGGACTGCTATCTAATTGAACCTATATCCATAGACAAAGCACTATCAAATGATGGATGGATATTGGTTATGCAAGAAGAGTTGAATCAATTCAAAAGGAATGATTAATGGGATCTTGTTCCCAAACCAATATCCATAGACAAAGCACTATCAAATGATGGATGGGTATTGGTTATGCAAGAAGAGTTGAATCAATTCAAAACGAATGATTTATGGTATCTTGTCCCCAAACCTAAATAAAAGAAGCCAATTGGAACCAAGTGGATTTTCATAAACAAACTCAATGAGAAAGGTCAAGTTGTTAGAAACAAAGCAAGACTTGTAACCCAAGGATACAATTGGCAGAAAGGTATTGATTACACTGAAACTTTTGCCCTAGTGGCAAGGTTAGAGGCTATCAGACTCGTACTTTCTTTTGTTGTATTTAATAAAATCACTCTATACCAAAACGAATGTGAAAAGTGTTTTCTTAAATGGTTACATAAATGAAAAAATGTATATCAAACAACCTCCTGACTTTGAGGATAATGAAATTCCAGACTATGTCTTCAAACTAAAGAAATCTTTGTATTGTCTAAAATAGGCTCCAAGAGCATGGTATGGTAGACTAAGCAATTTCCTTTTAAAAATGATTTTGAACAAAGCCAGGTTGACACTACTTTATTTAGAGAACTATCTTAGAATGACCTTCTCATTCTCCAGATATATGTTGATGATATTATTTTTGGTTCTAATAACCCCAAGCTTTGCCAAGAATTTTCTAAGCTTATGCAGAATGAAGTTGAGATGAGCATGATCGGATAATTAAAATTCTTCTGGCAATTCAAATTCATCAAAATCCAAAGGGCGTACTTATTCACCAGACTAAATACACACGACAACTACTTAAGAATGTTAAAATTGATGATTGTAAGCCAATGTTCACACCTATGCATCCAACATGTTCTCTTAACAAAGATGAGTCGGGAAAAAAAGTAGATCAAAAGGTATACAAAGGAATGATAATTTCTCTTCTTTACTTAACTGCCTCTAGACCTGATATTTTGTTTAGTGTGTGTGCGCTAGATTTCAGTCTGACCCTAAAGAATCCCACTTAATAGTTGTTAAGAAGATCTTTAGATATTTGAAAGGCACTACTAACCTTGGTCTGTGTTATAATCTTATTTTAATGAAATCTTATTTTTGACTTAGAATAATAATGAAAAATGCCACCAGAAGATGACGCACCAAAGGCAGAAGATGACGTCACCAGAAGATAAAATCAGAAGCAAAAGATGAGGGTACCAAAGGATGCATCCTGAAGGCACCAGAGGATACACCTCCAGAGGATATCAGAGGATGTCATCAAAGGCAAAACATCAAAGGACAAATAACATCATCAGATGATATCTTTCTTGGCCCATATCAGAAAGAAGCAGAGTCCAGAAGGAGACCTAGTCCAGACCAGAAGGAAGCCTGTCAGAGGGAGACTTGGTCCAGACCAGAAGGAAACATAAGCCAGACTTGGTCCAGACTTAATCCTGACCAGAAGATAGCTTGGTCGTGAATATAAGAATCAGTCCAGACTTAATCCAAACTTGGTCCAAAGCAGAAGATAACTGGTCCAGAACAAATGACCTGGTCCAGACCAAAAGATAGCATGGTCCAGTACATAAAACTCAGTCCAGATCAGAGGATTAATGTCCAGATTAAAATATCATAAGTCCAGATTTAATTCAGATTCAATCCAGACTCAGTCCAGATTTGATCCAGATCAGAAGATAAATGTCTAGATTAAAAGATCAATGGTCCAGATTAAAAGTCCAGATTAAATTTAGATTCAATCCAGACATAGTCTAGACTTGGTCCAGATCAGAAGGAAAATGATCATATCAATGGTCCAGATTTAAATATCATGGCCCAGTGTTGGCCGAGATCAGAAGATCATAAAACAGTTCAGATCAGATCATATGATCCAGTGTTGGCCGAGATCAGAGTATCACAGAATTAACACAGATCAGATTACATAAGTCCAGAGCTGGTCGAGATCAGAAGATCAAACGGTCCAGATTTTAATCTTGATGAAAATCAGTGAAGACTTGATTGAAAATTCGAAGAAGACTTGATTAAATTTTGATAGAAATTTGATCAAAGTATTAAAGGCATTTGATTAAAAATTCATTGAAGACTTTAAGAAATTCGAATGCAATCTGAAGCTTAAAAAGATATGGTTTGAAATTAAAAGAAACAAGATTAGCCAACAGAATTTTCAAGTGCAATCTGAAGTTAAAAAGATACGGTTTTTATTTAAGTGAAACCCGATTGGCCAAGTTATTTTTCCAAGAGAATCTGGACAGATACAGCTCGAATTTGATCATGGAAGAAACCTTAATTTTCATCTATAAAAGGAGGCTCAACGCAGAAGACTTTGTCATTGAAAACTCAATAAGAGAGTCATAAACTTCCAGAGGCAAACACTCGAGTTTTCAGTGAGGTTAATTGTGAGTATCAGCTTTCCAGAAGCAAGTACTCTTGTTTTTCGTTCCCTTGTGTCAGATCTATATTGTTGAAGTAGAGTCTACAATCTGAAGAGTCAGAAGAAGTAGCAGGTGACTTAGCAATTAGATTCAAGGTGTTGAAATCCCTTCTGCAATCTGGGGTTGTCAGATTGGTAGGAGAAGACTTGACTTGTGAAGTCAAGGTGTTGTATTCCTCAAAAGTCTAGGATTGTTAGACAGTTTGGGAAGACTGACTTGGAGGGTCAGTAGTGCTGTTGTAATTCAGAGGTTTTGAATTAGTGGAAAAATCCTTCAAGGTGAAGGGTCTGGATGTAGCCTAGTTAATGGTGAACCATGATAAATCTTTGTGTTGATTATTTTACTTTATCCGCTGCTAATTCTGCTTGCTTATATATCAGATTTTAAATAATCATCAAAAACAGAAAAAGAATTCAAGTATTACAAACACAATTCAACCCCCTTCTCGTGTTTGCACCTTTAATTGGCATCAGAGCTCAGGCTCAAGGCTGAGCACTTAACAGTGTTTGAGGAAAGGTCCAAGGGGGTTCAACATGTCAGAATCCAAAGAAGAATTTGGAGGCAACATCAATAGGCCACCACTGTTTGATGGAGATCACTTTGAACACTGGAAGGACAGAATGAGAAGCTTCTTCATCTCCCAAGATCCTGATCTCTGGACCTTGGTAGTCAAAGGCTACACTGCACCCACTATTCCAGGAGATGAAACTGGTCAAGAACTGGATGTAGCAGATATGAATCCCAACCAGAGGAAGTTATACAAGCTGCATCACAAGTCTAGAACCATCATAATCAATGCTATCACATTTAAAGAATTCGACATATGCACCGACAAGGAAACAGCAAAAAGCATCTATGACAGTTTGGTTCTGACCTATGAAGGAAGTCAACAGGTTCAAGAGGCAAAGGCAAACATACTGGTCAAACAGTATGAGTTGTTCAAGATGGAAGAGGATGAAGACATTGAAGCAATGTTCTGCAGATTCCAGATTCTGGTATCAGGTTTAAAAGTATTAAAGAAAAGCTACACCACTGCAGATCATGTAAAGAAAATCCTCACAAGCTAACCAGCCAAATGGAGACCAAAGGTTACTGCAGTCTAGGAAGCCAGAGATCTGAATACCTTAAGGCTTGAAGATCTTATCAGCTCCCTCAGGTCTCATGAAATAGAGCTGGATGCAGATGAACCAAAGAAGAAGAAGACTTTAGCCCTTAAGTCAAAACATCATAAAGCTGCAAAGGTTGTATCAAAATCATAGGATAGTGATTGTGAAGATGATGATCTTGCTTACATAACCAAGCAGATTGCAAAGATGTGGCAAAACAAAAAGAAGAAAGCTCCCAAGAAAAATGGAAAATACTCCAATAGAGGAAAAGAAGAAGCTGACAAGAAAAGCATCATCTGCTATGGATGCAATGAACCTAGACATATCAAGTCAGAATGTCCAAACATGGAGAAAGGAAAACATCACAAGAAAGGTTCCAGATTCAAGAAGAAGGGTCTGATGGCAGCGTGGGATGCATCTGACTCAGAAGAGGAATCATCTGATGATGAAGAGGCAGAAACAGCTATGATGGCTCACATCAAGTTTGCCTCTGGACTCCATAAAGGTACTAGCTCTGGAAGAAAAGCAGAAGGTAAGAAGAATGGACAAATCATTCATTCCGACAACTCTAGAAGCACATCAGAGGAAGAAGTATTGGCTCTGATGGCACATACCAACTCAAGTTCTAGATCCAGCACAAACTCTGGAACTGATTCAGAAGATGAAAACAAAGAGGTATTATCTGATCTTACAAAATCTAAATTAATTACTGCTCTTAAAGACTTTCTAAATGTCAACAACAAGATGTCTTTAAAACTAAAAACTCTTAGGGAATAAAAGAAAATTCTAACCAAAGAAGTACAAATTTTCAAGAATCAGAATGCTGAGTTTGCAACTGAAAACACTAATTTTAAAACTGAAGTTGCCAGACTCAATTATGAAAATCTAACTCTCAAAAGTAATATTTGCTCTACTTCCAATACTATTTCCGAATCTGATATGCATGAACAAGCTTTTCAAAACTTTATTGCAAATGGTATGGAAAGAAGTATGTATGCTTCCATGATTTATGGAATCAGTAACAGTGGTAAGAGAGGAATAGGTTTTACTGAATCTGCTGCTGAAATTAAATCTGCTCATTCTAATGTTCTATGTATTATTTGTGCTAAAAAGGGTCATTCTAAATTGTCTTGTCCTATGATAAAATCTGGGAAAGACAAGAGACCTGTTAAGTCTAACAAACCTGGACCCAACCAGTTTTGGGTACCAAAGAACAAAATTATTTATGTTGCAGATATTCTGAGCAACCAGAAGGAAACAACAATCATGGTGCCTGGTCAATGGATGCTGGCAATGCACAAACAGAAAAAGGTGTACGTTCCAGTTTCCACAAGACAAAAGTAAAATGAGTCTGATGAAAGAAGGTCTGGTCAATACAATTCACACCAGAATCAGAACCAGAACATGTATCAGTATCAGAATCACCAGAGGAACATGGTGTATCAGCCGAATCAAAATCATATGAGGAACAAGAAATATCAGAGAAATCACTCATATCAACAAAACTGGAATTACCAGAAGAATCAGAATTACCATCAGTTCCAAAACTAGAAGAATCAGAATTACCATCAGTTCTAGAATTATTAGAGGAACCAGATATATCAGCAGAAAGAGAAGAATCAGAATCAGGAGAGTTCTTCAAACACTCCGATTCGGAATCTGAAAATCAGAAGCAAGAGGATTTTCAGAGTAAAACTTAAACTGTTGACATAGAGGGTTTCAAACTGTCAGAGGAACCAAGTGATCCATGATATGTGAACACTTCAACAGAAATAACATTCTAGCGGTTTCAAAAACAAGCAGAAACCACCAGAAGCATAATTAATGGTTTTGCTGTATTTAGTGCATTTTTAAATTATTTGATTTGACAAATAGCTTGATCTGAAATGTCAAAGCAAGATGAGGAAATTGCAGGTTTACCAGAAGCACAGGAAGCAGAAGCAGATCAAACAACAGAACCAGAGAAAGAAAATGATGAAAGAAAATTCGAAGATAATGCTGAAACTGAAGACAAGTCAGAAGGAAAGAATGGGTGGAAGTACAAGTCTTCACATCCAAAAACACTGATTATTGGAAGCGCAGCTGAACCATTGAAAACCAGATCATCACTTAAAGAAACAAGTCTGTTTGGTTTACTTTCTACCATTGAACCAACTACTGTTGATGAAGCACTAGCAGAAGAAAGATGGATTCTTGCAATGCAAGAAGAGCTGAATGAGTTTGAAAGGAATGATGTTTGGGATCTAGTGTCCAGACCACACAAAAATATCATTGGAACCAAGTGGGTGTTCAAGAACAAACTCAATGAAAAAGGTGAAGTAGTCAGGAATAAATCTAGGCTTGTGGCACAAGGATACAATCAGCAAGAAGGCATTGATTACACTGAGACTTTTGCTCCAGTGGCCAGGTTAGAAGCAATTCGTATCCTACTCTCTTTTGCTGCAAATCATGATATTACTTTGTATCAAATGGATGTCAAAAGTGCTTTCTGAAATGGTTATATAAGTGAGGAAGTCTATGTCAAACAGCCCCCAGGTTTTAAAAGTTCTGATTTTCCAAACCATGTTTTTAAACTTAAAAAATCTTTATATGGTTTAAAACAAGCACCTAGGGCATGGTATGACTGACTTAGCAATTTCTGTTGGAACCAAGTTGGTTCTAAATACTTAGGATTTTGATGTTAACAAAAGCACTACATGTAAACTTATTTTGTGCCTTGAATTATTATTTTAAATACCACCAGAAGATGAAGTTATCAGAGGATACACCTCCAGATGTCACCAGATAATGCATCCTGAAATTACTAGAGGATACACCAGGATGTCAAACACCACCAGATGATATCTTTACTGGCTCAGTTCAGAAGGAAGAAAAGTCCAGAAGGAGACCTGGACCAGACCAGAAGGAAGCCTGCCAGAGGGAGACTTGTTCCATACCAGAAGATATCATAAGTCAGACTTAGTCCAGAAGTTATTCTGTCCAGAAGTTATTCTGACCAGAAGATGGCCTAGCAGTGAAATGATAAACAGTCCAGACTTAATCAGAGGATAAATTAATGGGTCCAGAACAAGAGATTCAATCCAGATTTGACTCAGACCAGAAGATAGCATGGTTCAGGGTATGAAACTAAGTCCAGACCAGAAGAAATGATGTCCAGATATGATCCAGACCTGATCCAAATTAGAAGGTAAAATGTCCAGACTTAAATATCATTTGTCCATATTTAATTTCAGTTCAATCCAGACCCAGTTCAGAATTGGTCCAGATCAGAGGGAAAAGGTTCAGATAAATGGTCCAGATTTAAGAATATGGCCCAGTGTTGGCCGAGATCAGAAGATCAGACCATGGCCCAGTGTTGGCCGAAATCAGAATGTCACAATGTATGGTCTAGCGTTGGCCGAGATCAGAGGATCACAGCAGATCAGTTTGCTAGTCTAGGTTGGCCAAGATCAGAAGATCATAACATCAGAAAATGTGGTCCAGGGTTGGCCGAAATCAGAGGATCACAGCAGATCACTTAGTATGGTCCAGATGTGGACGAGAGTAGAAGATCAAAGGGTTCAGATTTAATCATGATGATAATCGGTGGAGATTTGATTAAAATTTGATCAAAGTATTAAAAAGGATTTGATACAAAAATAAATTGAAGACTAGTGGAATTCAGAAGCTATTGGCGGGAAGAAAGATTTGTTCCAGAATTAATTAAAGTCAGAATTGGTCAAAGTTATTTTTGAAAGACAATCTGGAGCATAAAAAGATATGTTTTTTATTTAAGTGAAGCCCGATTGGTCAAAGTATTTTTGCAAGAGTATTTGGCAAGATACAGCTCAAATTTAAACTTGGAAGAGACCCTAATCTGCATCTATAAAAGGAGGCCCAAGGCAGAATACTTAGCATCGAAAATCACAAAAGAGTCATACACTTCCAAAGCAAACACTCAAGTTTTCAGTGAGGTTAATTGTGAGTTCCAGCTTTCTAGAAGCAAGCACTCGTGTTTTTCTTTCCCTTGTGTTAAATCTAAGTTGTTGAAGTAGAGTCTACAATCTGAGGGAGTCATAAGGGGTAGCAGATTACTTAGCAATTAGATTCAAGGTGTTGTAATTCCTTCTACAATCTGGGGTTGTCAGATTGGTAGGAGAAGACTTGACTTGAGAAGTCAAGGTGTTGTATTCCTCAAAAGTCTAGGATTGTTAGACTGTTTGAGAAGACTGACTTGGAGGGTCAGTGATATTGTTGTAATTCAAGGTTTTGAATTAGTGAAATCCTTCAAAGTGATAGAAAAAGTATTCAAGTTAGTCAAACACAATTCAACCCCCCTTCTTGTGTTTGCACCTTCAATTTCTTACTTAAAAATCAGTTTGATAGAGGCCAAATAGATAACACTTTGTTTAGAAAATCCATTAAAGATGATATTCTGATCATTCAAGTTTATGTTAATGATATCATCTTTGGATCCACTAATGGCACTCTCTGCCAAGAGTTTTCTGATTTGATGCAGCAAGAGTTTCAGATGAGCATGATGAAAGAACTTAAGTTCTTCCTAGGAATTCAGATTCAGCAAGGCAAAAAAGGTATATACATTCATCCATCAAAATATACAAAAGAGCTTCTCAAGAAGTTTAAGATGAGTGACTGCAAACCTATGGCTACCCCAATGCACCCTACCAGCTCACTTGAAAAAGGATGACTAAGGCCAAAAATCCTACAGAGATACCTAAAAGGCACTATCAATCTCACCCTGTTCTACAAAGAAACTCCTACATATCAACTTAGTGGATGTTGTGACAACACTTTCAGCCATCAACCTAACCAAAAAACCTTATTCATTCTAGAGCCAAACACATAGAGATCAAACATCACTTCATCATAGATTATGTTCAAAAAGGGATACTCAATATACAGTTTGTAGACACTGACCATCAATGGACTGACATACTCACTAAACCACTACCTGAAGATAGGTTTGAATTCATCAAGAAGCATCTCAACATAATCTCCATATCTGACTAGATCAAGTAGTCTTTTAAGAGGAGTATTTTTTAAATTTTTTCTTTTTTGTCTTTTATTTTCTGTTATTTATTATTTATTTTTTTTGTACTCTGTAAAAAAAACCACTTTCTGGATGATGACAAAAAGGGGGAGAGAAAGTAAGAGAGAAAAGGAGAAAAAGTTGAAAAGGAGAGGAGAAAAGAAGAGTGAAAAAGAAAGAGTGAAATAAAGAAGGAGTTGAAAAGGAGAGGTAACAAGGAGAGTGAAAAAGAAAGAGTGACAAAAGAAAGAGTTGAAAAGGAGAGGAAAAATATGGGGCATTAGACTTAGGTGGAGAAACTTGATTTGAGGAGGAGCCTAACAAAATAAGTTATAAAAAATACAAGGTTTTGTCATCATCAAAAAGGGGGAGATTGTTGGAACCAAGTTGGTTCTATACTTAGAATTTTGATGTTTACAAAAGTACTTTTATGTAATCTTATTTTTGACTTAGAATAATAATGAAAAATGTCACCAGAAGATGACGTCACCAGAAGATAAAATCAGAAGCAGAAGATGAGGGTACCAGAGGATGCATCCTGAAGGCACCAGAGGATACACCTCCAGAGGATGTCATCAAAGGCAAAACATCAAAGGACAAATAACATCATCAGATGATATCTTTCTTGGCCCAGATCAGAAGGAAGCAGAGTCAAGAAGGAGACCTGGTCCAAACCAGAAAGAAGCCTGTCAGAGGGAGACTTGGTTCAGACCAGAAGGAAACATAAGTCAAACTTGGTCCAGACTTAATTCTGACCAGAAGATAGCTTGGTCGTGAATATAAGAATCAGTCCAGACTTAATCCAGACTTGGTCCAAAGCAGAAGATAACTGGTCCAGAACAAATGAACTGGTCCAGACCAGAAGATAGCATGGTCCAAAACATAAAACTCACTCCAGATCAGAGGATTAATGTCCAAATTAAAATATCATAAGTCCAGATTTAATTCAGATTCAATCCAGACTCAGTCCAGATTTGATCCATATTAGAAGATAAATGTCCAGATTAAAAGTCCAGATTTAATTCAGATTCAATCCAGACTTGGTCCAGATCAGAAGGAAAATGTTCAGATCAATGGTCCAGATTTAAATATCATGGCCCAGTGTTGGCCGAGATCAGAAGATCATAAAATAGTTCAGATCAGATCATATGATCTAGTGTTGACCGAGATCAGAGGATCACATAATTGGCACATATCAGATTACATAAGTCCAGAGCTGGTCGAGATCAGAAGATCAAACGGTCCAGATTTTAATCTTGATGAAAATCAGTGAAGACTTGATTTAAAATTCGAAGAAGACTTGATTAAATTTTGATAGAAATTTGATCAAAGTATTAAGGGGATTTGATTAAAAAATTCACTGAGGACTTGAAGAAATTCGAATGCAATCTGAAGCTTAAAAAGATATGGTTTGAAATTAAAAGAAACAAGATTGGTCAACAGAATTTTCAAGTGCAATCTGAAGTTAAAAAGATACGGTTTTTATTTAAGTGAAACCCGATTGGCCAAGTTATTTTTGCAAGAGAATCTAGACAGATACAGCTCGAATTTGATCATGGAAGAAACCCTAATTTTCATCTATAAAAGGAGGCTCAAGGCAGAAGACTTTGTCATCGAAAATCAATAAAAGAGTCATAAACTTCCAGAGGCAAACACTCGAGTTTTCAGTTAGGTTAATTGTGAGTATTAGCTTTCCAGAAGCAAGTACTCTTGTTTTTTCGTTCCCTTGTGTCAGATCTATATTGTTGAAGTAGAGTCTACAATCTGAAGAGTCAGAAGAAGTAGCAGGTGACTTAGCAATTAGATTCAAGGTGTTGAAATCCCTTCTGCAATCTGGGGTTGTCAGATTGGTAGGAGAAGACTTGACTTGTGAAGTCAAGGTGCTGTGTTCCTCAAAAGTCTAGGATTGTTAGACTGTTTGGGAAGATTGACTTGGAGGGTTAGTAGTGCTATTGTAATTCAGAGGTTTTGAATTAGTGGAAAAATCCTTCAAGGTGAAGGGACTGGATGTAGCCTAGTTAATGGTGAACCAGGATAAATCTTTGTGTTGATTATTTTACTTTATCCGCTGCTAATTCTGCTTGCTTATATATCAAATTTTAAATAATCATCGAAAACAGAAAAAGAATTCAAGTATTACAAACACAATTCAACCCCCTTCTCGTGTTTGCACCTTCACCTCTGAGTACAGGTTAGTAGGCTTCTTTGATGCTGGCTATGTTGGAGATAAACTAGAAAAGAAGAGCACCAGTGGTAATTGTACATTCCTTGGTGACAATTTGATCTCCTGGTTGAGCAAAAGACAAGGCACTATTGCTCTGTCTACAACAGAAGCAGAGAATATCTCAGTAGCTAGTTGCAACACTCAACTGTTGTGGATGAAGCATCAAATAGAAGATTTCAAAATCTATGAGAGTAACATTCTTATCTTCTGTGATAACACTTCAGCCATATGTTTAACCAAAAACTCTATTTTACATTCTAAAGCAAAACATATAGAGATTAAACATCACTTTATAAGGGATTATGTCAAGAACGGTATTTTAGACATTAAATTTGTTGACACTAATCATCAGTGGACAGGTATTTTCATAAAACCTCTTGTTGAGGACAGATTCAATCTTATAAAGAAACATCTAAAAATTATGTTTATCAAAGAATGATATTTAATCCTCCATATGCCTTACCTCTAGTAAAATAGCGTGAATGGTTAAAAATATGTTATGTTTGCTTTGCTTATGATGACATTGAATTGTTTTGTGCCTAGTATTTTTTTTTTTAAACTCAACCGTTTTGGCTCTTAAACTTTTTATTACTCACAACTCCCATACTTTCATTCTTTTAAAACCGATTAACTTCCCACTCTGCCTAAATCTCTCCTGCTTTAATGGTGTCAAGTTCTTCCTCAATCCAAACCCTTAGTTGTCTGCTTTTCTCTGTATTTTGTTGTACTATTTTTTATTTCTCTGTATTTTTTTTCTCTTTTTGTCTAATCACAAAAGGGGGAGAATGTATTTTTGAGAAATTTTTAGCAATGAATTATGTCTTATTCTGAGCTACAGTTACTAATGCACATTGAACTACTATGTCATAATATATTTCATCTTATGATTTAAACATGCATATTACATGGGGGAGCTTTGTTATTACGCATCCTCTTATGAACATCCTGAATATGCTACTTGTCTGTAGATCTTAAGACATACTTTGACCATTGTATCCTTTACTTCCTAACTGTTTTAAACATGATACATGAAATAAATTAAAAGATCCATTTTTGAAAGTTTCTATGGAAAATCAATCTCAAAAGATATGATACGAAAGTTCATGAATCATGTTGATTTCTTGCAATCAGAACAACAGTCAGAAACCCTAATTGTTCTTTATAGAAGGACATGCATTCCTCAAAGCAAAATACAAGAAACCTATAGGCTATAAGCACATCTGTAGTCTTGGCCATTATCATGCTATTTCACTTTAGTATTGAGAAAATTTCTGAAGTCACAAATTTGTAAACAGTCTCTACAAGAGCTAGTTCAGAAAAGCCCAAAACCATTCGTTTGTAATCTAGGCCAATAGTGGTTGCCTTCCTCAATAGCTTGAATGCACTAAGCTAGAATGTTGAGAAGATTGAACACAATTAGTATGACTAGTAAGTGTTCAAATGTAAGTTTGATTCAGTGGTGAACTAGTGGATTAAATCCTTCTAGTTGAAAGGACAGTAGCTACCCTGTTAGTGGTGAACTACAATAAATCGATTTTGTCTCTCTTCTTTGTTTTCATTTATCTATTCTGTTTTCTTTACTTTAGTATAGCCACGCAAAAAAGTTTTTAATCAGAAAACATAATTTAAACCCTCCCCCTTCCACCTTTCTTGTATTTTGCATTCGAAGGATCATCTGTGTCTCTCCCTCCGCTAATCCACATCTCAAATACAACCCTTAGTATCAGATATTTGGGAGCTGAGTGGTTGGAACCTTTGTGACTTAGCTACTCTGCTTCTACCATAGTTGCAACAATCACTGATTCCCCTAGTTTAGTAGCGCTTAAGGAGAATACTCATAACTTGTGGACTTGGAATGGTTCGATTGATGATAGATACTCATGCTCTCTTTGTTATCACGGGCTCCTACGTTGGCATCGCACCCTCGACCCAACTGTGAATTAGGACTGGATTTGGAGACTTCCAGCTCCAGCTAAGGTGCAATGCTTTGTGTGGTAATGTCTACAGGAAGCTCTCCCTGCTAACCTGATGCGTCTTCAGAGAGGGATGACTGCTAGTGTTGTTTGTCAACGTGGCTCCCTCCAGGATGAATACATGTTACACATCCATGTCGGGATACTGACTTGTTGGATCGTAGTTGGACTGTCTCCATATGTAACATGTATCATCAAGCAAATTGTTGCGCAAATTTCTTAGCAAAGGTGGACTCCCACATTAGCCTTTTAATAAAATGTATTAATTTTTTATTTTTTAATGTTAACTTCTAATTAAAATAATAATTTCTTTTATTATCCCATAT
Organism: Cicer cuneatum; assembly: GCA_037974295.1. Lineage (NCBI taxonomy): Eukaryota > Viridiplantae > Streptophyta > Magnoliopsida > Fabales > Fabaceae > Cicer > Cicer cuneatum. The sequence continues at coordinate 37,491,672 of JBBPBO010000005.1, read as the reverse complement.
AACTATAATTTATTTTTAAGTAATGAAAAATTAGTTAATAAAGGTATATTTTCGAAAATATTAAACATAAATTTTTATTATTTTTAAAAATATAAATAATTATTAACTTAAATAAAAAATTTAACTCTATTAATTAATAAAATTAACATAAAGTTTACAAAATAAAACATTTTTTAAAAACGTCCCCACCCACCAATTCCAGTTTTTTCGTTTGATTATTTAATTTCATTTCATATCTTTCTTCTCTTCTCTATTTCTCCTGTTTTCGTTTGTTTTTATTTTCTTTCCGCTTTCGTTTAACCAAACCAAACAAACACTACGATCAGTGTCCCCAATTCGTCAATTCCTTCGTTCACTCCGCAACATGCCTGTGAGAGTAGCATTGGAAAATACTACAACCCCTTCTCACGTTTCAGGTTTACTCTCCGTTTCACCGTTTTCCAAAAATTGTTGTTGTATTCAAATCTTGTTTGATTGTTTCACGTTTTAGGTGCAAATTCAAGGCGTAGTTCATTCCAATCTTGTACTCTTCTAAGTGTTGGACAGGTAGGTACTTACTTAATTTTCCTTTTTTTTTTAGTTTCTCATTTTTATTCTGTTATGCTTTGTTTCAATCTTGGAGAAAATTGAGATTATATGAAGTTAGGTAAAGTGAGAAAAAATAGCTTTTGAAATTGGGTTTCTTTGCTTAGGGTTTGTTGCGTTTATTTCAAGTGATTTATTCATGGCTCATTGGAGCTATGAAGCACAAACTTCACCTGACATGGACGTCGACACTGCTGGTTTCAAAAATATAGAACACTGACACCCATACATATATAATTATATGTTATAATTAAATAAAATATGAACATTATCTATAAAAGATCTAAATTGAGCAATTTATTTCACTATAAAAAAGTTCTTAAACAAAATATTATAGTTTTTCACCATTATTCATTCATCTATTATACCAAAAAGCTAAAAATAACGTAATCAAATTTAATGTCTTCAATCCTTTCCTGATCATCTCTACTTCGACACATCTTTAACTCCAGTACAAATATCTTGAGACGTGTCCAACGAGTGTCTAAGGTGTGTCGAAGCAGAGAAAAAAAAGATTTTTTGGGACACTTGCCTGAGTAGTCCACATGTCATAAGGCATTCTTTATGATTCCTTTTGAAAAAGAAAAAATATGTTTTTTTATGAAAGTTTGGTGGAAATAATATAGCTCAGACACATTAGATTAAAAGTGTCTCTCGTGTCTGATACGACACGACATTGACGCATGTAGTTATATTCTATTTCTTCCATTTTTCAAATTATGAATGGTGTTGATTTGTCAATGTTGTTTGTGTTTGTATGAGTGCTTAATAGGGAAATAATCATTTTAGGTTTGATCAAAGTGATGATTAGCTTCAATATTGGTAACTAGGATTAGTCTCTGAAGATGGGAATGTGTAAGGGTAATTGAGGTATAGCTATAATGAATATGAAGTATAATTGAGTACTTTTTCTCTATGAATCTTGAACCAATAAAAATACCATTATAGCTTGAGACTGGAATAGAGGAATAGGTGAATGGTGTCATCTTTTGCGTGACTCGGCATTGTTGTTCCCGGGAGATTTTTCTGTTTCGATATTTAAATAGTATTAGGGAGCTGATACAATGATTCTGATGTTTCTGGAAAGGTAGCCAATTAGTGAATTTTCAAGCCTAAGATGTATAGCCAAATTCCGGTGTTTGTGAGTTTTGAAGCCTAGGATGTATTGTATTGGCTTGGTCACAGATACTTGCAACCAGTATTGGCTGGTACCCAAGCCATTCCATGATTTGAAGGGGAGAGGAAAGAAAAAAAAAATCTGATACAAAACAGAAATGGATATTGAAACACAATATTCGAGTTGATTCCAAACTCCTTACAAATGGATATACTTCATATAGCCTACCTTTCTTATGATCAACTTCTTTATATATCCTCCTCGTACTATTTGGTATTAATCACAATAATTTTGTACAAATGAAAATGGAAATAAAAATAACAGAGCAACAGATCAAGATCCAGAAATCTCCCAACTGATAATAAAAATAACAGAGCAACAGATCAAGATCCAGCAATCTCCCAACTGATACCATCGCAAGTTCCTTGAGCCAGCCTCCTGAGTCCTTACCTCATGCTTTTCATTTATTTCTTCTTCTTGAAGCTTCTTGTTTTCCTTGCGTGATCTGTTAAGCTGGTCTTCTGCCAGTGTTAGCACTATATAGTAGGGACATTTTAACAAACTGCTATTTTTCCATGATATGCGATAGTACAAAGTGTTATCAAATAGAGGATATAGTACTGTACCGTAGCATAATTTGAACATGCTGGTATTTTCCGCGATTCATGATTGATAAGACTATCTTTAACTGTTGAACTTCCCTCAAGAGCCTTGGACTTGAGTTATCTCATCATGGGTCCGTCTTCACGTACTGTATGTGTGCCTGTACCATATATGTACCCAGTATGTGTACAGCTTACTGGTTGCTGTACCCATGGATACAAAAAACAACTTCAACATTTAAAGCACTGAATTATGTTTGACATCCTTGTGTCTTTCTATCTTAATTATAAGTTCAAACTGCTACTATATGTACTCAAGATGGTTGTATTTTCAGGCCTTTTCTGGGACACAAAATGTTTCAAGCCTACAAAAGGATGAAGCATGGAGGGTAAATGTCCGTATACAAGGATGCGACCTGGAGCATGGGTATCTGTGTGGCACCATGGAAGCTCTTAATGTTCCTATGGCAGACACGCCTGTAAGGAATTTCTCTCTAGTTCATCTTTCTTAAAAAAGAAAACAGAAAAGAATTAGTAATTGAATATGTTGATTTACTACAGCTTTAATGTGTTGTAATAATTTTTTTTATCATAATAACCTATCAGTTTTATACTTATCTAACAAATCTACATGTAATTTTGATGTTTATTGAGCTTCCAATGGTGTCATACAATGACTTTCGTTTAAGTGATTAAGTATCTAACAGTCCTGTTGAATTTTTTATTTTTGTTAGCATACTTTAAGCCAGAACTTGTCATTGCTATTTCACACAATTTTGATCTTATTAATAATTAATTGCTTATTTTGTAATCATTCATTTCTTTTATATTGCTTCAGTGACCAATATGATCCAGGAAGGAATTAGATTCTATTCATTTATCCCTCGTATGGACGATAGAGCATATTTATTTTATTCATTTTAGGGGTAAAAAAAATATTCAGCAGGATTTACTTTGTTTGCATATATACTATTCCTGCTTGAAAATACACTCTTGAACAGTGTTATCTGTTGAGTTAGTATATTACACAAATCAACTAATTTTGAGTTCTTGAAGTATATGCCTTGGTTGTTTATTCTTGAAGGTTTTCAAAAAGAGAAAAATCGGCCACTGACATATACTTTATGTTTAATGATTTATATCAGGTAGTAACATTCTGGGAAGGGGAGATTGTCGATACCAAGAATTATACTTTCTTTACCGGCAAATGGGAGGCAGCGTATGTTGTTATGCAATAACTAACAATTAAATCATGCATGAATCTTAACTAGACCAATACTAGTGATTCCCTACATAATAGTATTAAATCGCCTTGTGAGTCTACGGGCAGATATACCTTTTATGTTTCGACAAACTTTTAATTTGTTTCTTTTTTCTTCTTTTCTATTTTCTCAGACCAGAGGATGATATAAGGCACTGGACTAAGTTTCCATCCTTTTCCCCCCTATTGGTAGTGACCTTGACTTTGGTTTCATGTGTAAGATAAGCTTCATCATATGTAATGTTTCTAATGCACTTCAGTTTTCCAGGGTCAAGTAGAGGTAGATGGTGGCAAATCTGTGGACCTAAGCAACTATCCTTACATATTCATGGTAATTTGATTTTCTAATACACATTGAAAATATTTTAAGAATTTATAGCATCCGAAATTAAAACACTGACAATTACATTAAGTTCTTTGTTTCAGAGATGGAAGGAGCAGTACTTCGTGAATGTTGGAACTGACTGTGGGTTAACTATAGCTGGATTTTACTATGTTTGTTTCTCATGCAGTGATGGCTCTATCAGCGGGTTCTATTACGATCCGAATAGCAGGTGCTTCCTCTTCAGATTCCAATTATTTATTAGTAATTTATATCATATGCATGTGATTATCAAATTAAGGGTTCTGTTTGGAGAAACAACTTGTGTATAAGCAATTTCTATAACAGAAAGATAGAAAAAAGTTGAATTGTTTTTATATAAACAATAAGCTGTTTTTATAAGTTATTCTGGAAAGCTTATGGAAATAAGCTGAAAACAACTTAAAGATATATAAGTTGTTTTCATAAGCTCTCTTAAATAGTCTCACAAATACTTGCGTCGGTAGATAAGCTCAAATAAGCCGATCCAAATTGGCTCTAGATCATTATGCATTTTTCTTGTGAATTTGGCTTATGTTTAGTGTGAGATGCATTCTAAGGAACATTGCAGATTTATAACCGGTTAACTACTTTGGAAAATCAATGACTGGGTTTTTGGTATCATACATGTATATGACAAACTGCATTCAAAATTACATTCTTCACTTTAGATAGACGAGTCAATTTCTTTCGTTACCATTCATTCTATTTTATAGATCTTAAGAAAGTTTTTGACGTAAAACTCATGGACCCTTGCAGCCCATTTCAGAAGCTTGAGTTGAAATCGACAAATGATGGAAGATCGGGTTTCACTTTTTCATCATATGAGCTACAATAGATTGTGTGACACATGACATATCAAAATCCTTCATTTGATTGATCCTTGAAGTGTGTTACAGTCAATCAAGAACATGAGAGATTATGCAAGAGCTCAAGACTGTTAGTGTTGTATAAGAGTAAGAAAAGTTAAAGTTGTTGTTACAATCAAATCATGTCAAAGCTTTGTGAATATAGCTTTGTTATATACTATAGAAATTCTACAATTCTATCTTTTTGGTTTTAATCCCTCCAGTTTTCAAGGAAATAAATAAACGTTGACTACGAATTGTTCGCGATAAGAATCACACTCGAGTTCTTCTATACAATTCGTCTTTAACTAGAACACATTAACCATTTGGTTAATTCCACAATTTATGGTACTATTTACCAACGACTCCAGGTTGATTACATGTTTACAAGCTACAAATAGCATGTTTACAAGCTACAAATACAATGAAAAATTGTAAAATATTCAGTTTTTATGGAATACTAAAAAATATAATTTCTCTTTTGTGATGCATTTACAAATTACAAAGTAATGTTTTCGCCGAACACTTACACTTATATATGCATCAAAAATAATTTAGTTTATTTATAGTTTTGCTTTGTCTATTATTACTAATTCACGGAATCGGTTCCCCTATTTTAAAAGTCGACAGTTTTGGTCTTTCATGCAGATTTTTGAACTAAAAAATGATGATTTAATATATTTTAAATGACGTGACATAAAATTCTATGAATTAGAACTATCTAGGTATATTAATTATTCGTATGTCATTAATTAAATTAAAAATATAAAAAAAAATTGAAAGTTAAGTTTTTACGATATTTTATTTCAATTTTATGGGTGTTAATCACTTTACATCATCGTATTATATGTCACGTTATTTAAAGTATCTCGTGTCATTATTTTTTAATTAAAAAATTATATAGAGGAGCAAAATTATCGACTTTTAAAATAGAGAGACTAATTTCGTAAATCAATAAATATCGGGAGACTAAAACTGCAATTAAACTCAATAATTTCTATCACTTATATGCAAAGTGTATTTGAATTTGATGTTGTAAAATGAATTAGATTAAAATCGAGTTAAACATTAGGTTCGATGTTTTTACTCTAAAAGCAGGTGAATTTAATAAAAGTTTAACTTAATGGATAAAGTTATTAGACAAAGTAAATAATAGGATTTCACTTCTTTTTTTTTTTTACACTTCACTTGTATGCACTATTTGTGGAGTAAAATATTTTTATATATTCATCATATCACATCTTATTATTATATAAATATTTGTAAATATATTTTAATAACTAATATTGCAAAATAATATTAACGTAATTATGTATATCTATAAAAGTTTTATAGCGTCGGATAGCAAATCTGATTCTTACGATATTTCAAAAATTATTTGTGATTGCCCTACATTGCATTTTACTAAGTTTAACTGAGATGGCAAAAATCAATTCTCATTTTTTATACTTTCCACAATTATGCCCAACAATGAAAGATTTGACAATTTAATCCAATAAAACACTTTGTAACAGTTAATCTCGCATCAACTTGAAGGAATATGGGTGTATCTCATTAATAAGAAAACATTCAAGAATCTATCCACTTTGAGGGTTTAATAATGTGGAATTACGGTGAGTTTTTTTCAATCTGCAGAAGCAAAATTACACGTGGTATATTTTGTATGAAAAAATTTCATCTTTTTATTGAGAAATCTCATATAACAAAATTTTATTCATCACTATATATAAACCTAAATTTAAATAAAATCTTCTAAAGATATTTATTCATATTATTCTAAACTTTAAATATATTTAAATATAAAATTAAATAAAAAATAAATATTATTATGCGAACATATTTCATGATTGTTGGATTAAGATTAAACTCATTATATTTTAAATCTTGAATTGACATAGTCAAAATATAAGTTATCTATTTCTATTTGATTTCTATTTAATGACCACAAACGTGTTGATTGTAGTTGCTAGTTAGTGGGGGACTAACAATCGTAGAAAATCCAAATCAGAAAATAATTCCTCAAAATAATTTCAGGAGTGTGGACTTCAAATCCAAATTCCAATCTCAATCCCTCTCTCACTGACACAATAAAAGATGGCTAGCTTTGGTTTGAAGAGAATGGTGTGTGCAGTTAATCATTAAAGGGGTAGTGGAGGCATGATGTTCAGACATCAATTGACCACAGGCAAATGCTTCTCCTTGTGAAGCTCCTTTCCTGACAAAGTTTCCAATTGGTACTCTATAATGACTTCTGCACTGATCAAGAAAATGAGTTCTCTCGTAACTCTCCCATCTAAACTTTTGTGCTTCAATCTCTAGCAACATTTTTCTAAATGGTATTTGCATTTCAAAAATTTCATATTCAACTAAATTTTTGAATTTTTTTTATAATTCTAGAAAAATTATATTTCAAAATTTTTAAATTTAATCAAATTTTCAAAGATAGAGAAATAATTTACTGTGAGAAGGGTGGATTGGTAGATTCCTATATATATATATACACATATATATATATATACACCCGCAAAATTGTGGGGTTTCCTTTTTTGATGAATGAATGGAATGGCACTGGCATATTATACTATTACCACGAGTTTCGGCTCTTAGGGGCCATTAGACTGATCCGCGATCATATGCTTTGAACACGTGACCTACGTTTTTGCAGCTGTCTAACTAGAGTTCTTCGCTAAGACTTGAATTCATGTTCTCTTCCTTATGGTTTCGACTGTCAAGATACTTATAACTCGACCGACTCTAGGTTGGTTGTGGGGTTCTTTCATACCTCATTTTTATCACCCTGGCGTTGTGCTAAACAAAATGGGAATGATTGCAAAAAGCAATGGAACTGCACAAATATGCAGTCTAAAGTCGTGAATACTGCTTAAAATAAATTGAATTCTCTATAATAGTAATAACTGGGAGAATAACACTCCTCCACAATTATTCAACTTCACTGGGATGTAGGGAATATATTTTATAACTGTCACAGCATTGCTGTTTTACAAACTTGGAATATTATATGAAATACTGACTAAAAGCATGGTTATATAACCACATTCACATTATTATTTTCACCCCCCTTGAACTAGTTCCAGGTAAGGAAAAGGCTCTGGAAAGGGATAATAGTGATTATGTATGGCCAGCATCTAAAAAACTTCTGCTTATCAAAATAGAACAGATAAGAGATGCCACTTTGATGATGTGAGCATATTTAAGCTTGAACTAGTTTTCTGCATGACTATTATGCTTTTAGTGGCTGTTCTTTGTAAGTATAATTCACCCCTCGATCACCATCTACCACCTGTCCAATCCCCCTCAATATCCTGCATCATATTATATCCACAAAATTTTAAAGTGAGCCAAGGCATGTTCTTGTAATAGACTGGTATGCGTGATTGAGAAAGTAAAATGGAAAATGTTTATTGCACACTATATTGTAATAAAGCTTATTTGAGGCGGTATTGTCAATCGCAGATCAGATAACAATATTTTCAAATTCCGCTATATTTACGGTGCTATTGTGCTGCTATAGCCACTATTTGACAACATTTTATACAAAATAGTGTATTGCAGAACTATAACGATTAGTTCAAAATCTGTTATGCTACCGCTGTAGTCACTATTTAGCAACACTAATTTGAGATTAAAAAAGAAGATAAAGGTATTCTATTTTCTTTGTTAAAAGAAAATGTATCTTCCATACCATTTGTTTGTCAACAACCCCTCAACTCCTACAGGACCTCGAGCATGAATTCGACTTGTACTTATTCCAACCTGTTCAACAAATAAAACAACCAACAAGAAAATGAGAAAAATTAAAATAACTACATTACTAATAACAATATACTTTCTGGAAGATGCATTACCTCCGCCCCAAGCCCAAAGCGTGCTCCATCACAAAAACGTGTACTTGCATTGTGGAATGCAGCAGCACTGTTTATCCATAAGGAAAAAATGGATATTTTAAACAACCAACAACATCAAGTAATAATAGTTATTTAAATATTTATGTTTGCTTAGTTCTAAATAAAAAATACTAATCCTAATGTGGAAAAAGTCTAACAGTTAGATGAATAAAATAATCAGAAACAGAAACAAAGTAAGTAGTTCAGCAGTCTATTCAACTTTTCTAAATTAATGGGATCAATAAAAGTTTTAGATTATACAGATGAGAATAAAGCAAAGTAAAACTATTAATATTTGCATGATTGAGGAAAACATTATGTCCCAAAATTACGAATAATGGATCAACTTTGGGAAGTATGTGTGGTGATTGGGGATCCAAACAAATTGTGAAAAGCATCTGAAGTACCCTTCCATCTCATCATGCTAGGTCAGTATCTGTTGAAAGCAAAGGGTCAAACAAGGTTACTGACCAAAAAGAAAATACATACCTGTCAACTTGAGATATGAAAGTCTCAGCCACTTCAGAATCTTCTGTGACAATGCATTCAGTATGACCACTGCAGAAACATCAAATAAAGCAGCAAAGACTTTTAATAAAATTAGTTATAATGATAACAAAAATGAAAATTATTCCAAGGCCTCGAACATGCCTTCCATGTTTATTTATGTGGTCAATGGCAGCGAAGACATCTTCAACAATTTCAATTGTGCAAGTAAGTGAGCTGTACTCATGATGAAAAGAACTCGTTTCAACAATGTTTAGCATGGCACTGGCTTTTGGTCCACCATACATTTGAACACCTGCAAGCCATTTATACCTATTTATACATGTTTTCCCAATTTTGAGACAATTATGATGCACTTTCTTGCACAGTTACACCATGCATATTCAATCATCACAAAAGATTACTACATTTAAACACAAAACTAAATCCATTATCTTACGAAAAAACAAACAAAAAGATTCCATTTAAACCAATGTTCATATAAATCCATTATGAAGTAAGGTCAAACCTTCACGTTGAAGTTCAAGGATAAGCTCATTAAGTCCACCATTACACGACAAATCCTTGTGTACAAGAAGAGTTTCCTAAGAATATAATGACACATTATTTCAATGAGCACAGTCCATAAATTCTATTCACAACATCAAAATAACAAGCAAGCAAAATCCAACAGGCTAGGAGAATATCGATGAACATTTGTTACAGGGAACAAAGCATTGCAAAGGATGTGAAAGCTAATTACCATTGCATTGCAGGCGGCAGGATAATCAGTCTTTGCATCCTTAATTATCTGCTTTGCCATATCAATATTAGCAGAGTTGTCAACATATACATGACAAATTCCATCTGCATAACAAAAACACATAAAACAATTTCAATAGAAGTCCTAGTTTTTCTTACATGTTTACACATAAGAAATTTATATGTGATACAATACCTGCATGACCAAGAACTGGAATTCTTGTTGACTCCTTGATTTGAGAAACAAGCTTGTTACTGCCTCTAGGGACCACAAGATCTATCACATCATCAAGCTGTGGCAGAGTATAATAATTAGTGAAAATCATTACAAAAATATAATTATGAAGATTTTAACTTGTAATATCTACCTTGAGTAGATCTGGAATTTCATCCCTTGAAGTCACAAGCCCAATGAGTTTGCCGCCGACTGTATCTGGCATGACTGAAGTAATCACCTACAATAAAGAAGAAATATATATGTAAAGATGGAAACTTAATTATACCAAAAATGATGATCTAGATTGACCTGAAAACTACTGCCTCAAATAAAAAAATAAATAGATAAACCTTGTGTAAGGCAGCATTTGATCTTCTGGCTTCCTTTCCTCCTTTAAGTAATAACCCATTCCCACTTCGAATTGCCAATGCAGCAATCTATTAATTCATTTATCAAACAACTCATACATCAATATCCAAATTAACTTGAAAGAAATATTTCATAAACGAAAAGGATATATTGAAATATGACGATATAATGAAACAGCAATCAACTTATACTAGATAGGTAGTTTATAATCATGTTCTTATATTTTTCATGCTAAGTAGTAGTTGAAAATGGAAGATGGATAACACAAAGTGCCTTAAATACCTGAACAAGAGCATCGGGTCGAGATTCAAATATAATCAGGAGTACACCCAGAGGACATGATATTTTCTCCAGGATGAGTTTATCAGCTAGCTGGACACATATAGCAGCAATCAGAACAGTCAAAATGAGTGAACTTATTTTTTGGTAAAATCAGTCAGTGACTATATTGTTTATCTTAGATCAAGACCAGTGAACATAATTAGTTACAAAATCCATTTCAGAATTTGTCATTTAACCAATAACTGGAAAGATGTTACATACATCAAACACTTTAGAAGACATTAAACATGTTACAATTGAGTTTATGGGTGATTAATAAGAGTTTGAAGGACCAACATCTGTTGGTCCAAGCAGCAAGGAGCTCTCTTATGCTTAAGCAAGGTTTCAGATTCAAGTCTTGTGAATACAAAATATTAGCACATGAGAGTTTTGCACTCTTATAGTCAATCCGGCTTGACTCAAACTATAAAGAGAATATAGAACACAAACAAAGAGTTAGGAGGATAAGAGAACCTCCTTCAAATAAAGAAAAGGGGTTTTTATTTGACCTCAGTTCTCTTTAAAATCCGACCAACTGGTTCCTCCATATCTGCCAGCATGCGCACAGACTTTGCAAGTCTAGAGATCTGTCGAGTAAAAAAACAAAGGTCAGACAAAACACATTCATTAAAAACCATGTTTTGGATTGTGAGGAATCAGTGCCAGACAATGAAAAGCAACCATATTAAGTTCTTGCCTTCTCAGGCTTCAGGGTTAAACGTGATATCAGAGACTTGTCATATCCAGCAGTCACAGCATCAGCAACATCAGCCTCATTTTCAAGGCTTATCATATTTTGGTTTTTCTCCAAAGCATCAGCTACTGCCAGCAATATGTTCCTCCTTTCTTCAGATTTTAGGGCCTGAAAACCGAAATCATCAAAGTAGTACAATTGGCTAACCTACTTCAGTTCACTGGGTTGGGAATAACCACAGCATGGAAACAAACTATTTTTTTCAAAGATTAGTGTAAATTTCGATATTAGTCCTCAAAAAATTTCATTACCAAACTTGCATTTCATAAAATACAAAACTTCTCCATTGAGCTAGTTTAGCGATAAAACTAATGCATTTATGTTCTAATATTTGCAAGAACAGTTTAGAAGTTATCTCATTATGTAACTGTTGTTACCTGAAGTCGTCTAGAACTATTACGTGCTGCTACTGCCATTTCATGTGCGCTCTCTTGCTTAATGTTTTTCCACAGATGTGCATCTTTATGAAAGACAGTACCAATTTTCTCCCCTTGAAGCACTCGTATGATGTTGTCTGTGGCATAGCCACTTCAACGGAGGTTGTAATACAATTTCTTTATCAGTAAAATGTAAAAGCCAAATGTATACTTAAGATTTAAATCATGGTCTACATGCATGCAAATTATAATATTGCTCGCTAGTCAAAACAAATATCAGAATCCTTTTTCATTACTTGAACAACTATATCTCAGGATATAACAGATACATTTAGTAAATACCAATTGTTGCAAGCAAAACAAAATTCCATTTTTATTTTTTCCCTCTAGAGTTGCATGCACTATGTGCTACTAGTGATAGCATAAAAGAAATGAGCATTGTATCTACATGACATGATACAAAGAACTATATTTCTCTTATTTCAAACAAAATTAATTACAGTGTTGTTAAATAGCGGTGCTATAGCATAGCAGAATTTGAACAAATCGATATTGTTCTGTGATACTCTATTTATTACACAATATTGTCAAATAGCGGTCATAGGCTTTATAGCAGCTCTATAGCATTAGCACAATTGCGTAGCGGGATTTGAACAAACCACTATTTTCCGCAATTGAAAACAAATTGACAAATTAAAACAATTTCTCTATGGTATGAAAGTGAAACAAAAATAGCTATCTTCATTCTTCAGTGCAAGCACTTTGTTAGAGAAATGAAACACGAGACAAAATGTTACATACCTAGTTATAATAACAGGGATGCCAGCATGAGCAGCACAAACAGCAGCATTGACTTTAGCAGTCATACCCCCTCTGCCCAATCTTGATTTGTCTCCAAAAGTAATTTCTCTTTGATGTTTTTCTTTTATATATGTATGAATTAACTTTGAGTTTGGGTCATTTGGAGGACCACTATAAAGGCCCTCAACATCACTTAATAAAACAAGAAGATCAGCTTTAAGTTCAAGTGCTAATAGACCAGCCAAACTGTCATTGTCCCAGAAAATACCAGAAGAATCCTGCAGGCAGTGCTTACAATTTAAGGAAATATCAAGTATTACAAAACCACCATGACAAGACTATGTTGTCAAAAGCAAAATAATTTTTTTTAAATAAATAAATAGAGATAATTCAGTGAAATAGGGTTATATATATATTTTTAATCCCCGTAAAATTGAAAAAAAAATATGATTCTGATCCCTAAAAAAAAATTATTCATTTCCATTCGCTACAATAACAAAACTAGGCCCGTTTACTTTTTGAAAACATTGTGTTTTCATTTTCTAAAATAGTGTTTACTTTACCTTGATAAAAGACTCTTGAAGTGAACTATTGTTATGAAAAGAACATGAAATGTTAGTTAATGAAAATACATTTCCGAAAATAATGAAAACAATTTTTTGACATTCTAGAAATGTAGACAATTATTCACTTCAAAAGTCTTTTAACACTTGGTTAACAAGTTAACACATTTTTTTAAAAATGGAAATAGAAATTGTTTTCACAAAGTAAACGGTCCTCTAGTGTTTTTGGTCCTTGCCAGTAAAATCACACAATTGGCGTACATTTTAGGGACTGAAGCAGATGAAATTTTTGTAGGACCTCAATCAAATTTTTTTTATCAATTTTATATAATTCAAAGATAGATTTAACCCAATGAAATATTGCAAGAAAACCTAGAATACCTCATATGGTGCCTTCCTAGTACTAACAGCATCATTTTCATTGAAAATGGGGATGACCCTTAATTCTAATAATGAGCTCACGGTGTCTGATAGTTGTTTTCTGAAACCTGCATCCTTAAAAAACCCATCATTCACAAGAAGTTGTGAGGAAGTTACATCGAGCTGCACAAGAAAAAACTCGTATTAGCGTCAATATGGAGGAAGAAATTTAATAAAAAAAACAACTGATAAGCAACTAAGTTTTGGTTCCACCTGACTAAACATAGTATCATAGAGAGCCATGAGACTACTCTGCCCAACAGCCGCACATGCTTTCCCATCAAGATCGCCCTGTGGTTTCTGAAGATCAGAAAAACTGCAAGACAAGTAAAGAATTTCTTTCAGGTTGATCATTCTTGTCCTCTATCACTTTTTACATCTTCAACACAAATAAGTATAAGCTTGTTTGGTTAAGATTTTTTCTGAATGCAAAGTGGAAAACTGTGCTTTGCAAGACCTCAAAATATAAAAGATTGGGATTAAAAGATTGAAAAGGAAGCATGATGAAGTAGGGAATAAAAAATTTAATGACTTCATAAAAAATATTATGGTAGTAAAAGATGATTTTAAGAACCTGCTATTGGCCAATTTGCGATATCGAAGTCTTTGTCTGCCAAGACCAACAGCACCTGAAGTCACCAATATAACTTCGTAGCCTTGAACGTTAAGTTCTTTAAGCTGCAACAAACAATTTCATCAGAAAGATAGCTTACAGTAATAAAATAATAAAAAAATAATAAAAGAAAACATGCACACAGATCAATACATGACTAGTAACCATATCACAGAACAAAACAGAGAAGGACATTGATTTTTCTCCTATTCATCACCTTTATAATTTCCTTTAGTTTCTTTTTTTCATTTCATCTTCCTCATCGATTAACAGTTTAAGTTTAATTAACCACATTTAGTTTACACATATAACAAGATATCATAGGCTGAAATTATTTGCAACTTATAACTTAGATTCATGGATACAATTATATATACATACCTGCTCACATAGAGCTCCAAGTCTTCCCAGTGCTAATCTTCCATCACTCCGAGTAACAACTGCTGTTCCGACCTTCAATCAAGAAAATCGAACAAACAAAACATTGATTGCAAAAAAACGGAAGGATCTTTTTAACTAGTGTTCTAAAGGTATTGATTATAAATCAAGATATCAAAATAGTTTTACCATAAATAACTGCATTCGATACAATAATAATTTTAAAATTTCACCATTTTTCGATCATGACTATTTTAATTTTGATTTTTTAACCATAAACACTAGTTTGCAATCAATAAAAAGCAATACATATACTACTTGGCAAAGGAAAATAAACATAAAATAATTAAATTGCGAATTTGGAGCATACAAGCTCATTTTGCCGTGGGAATGAATGAATGGTACTTATCCCCTAGTGCTCATTTGGATCATACAAGCTCATTTGACTACATTGATTGCTGGGAATGTAGGTCCGAAAATTAAGCACCAAATTATGGAGAAAAATAAATGCAATGAAAAATCAAAAGTAAAAGCATAGTGAGTGTTGGAAATAAAGAACAAATGGAGCTAGTAAGTGAATTGAAAAATAGAAGTCTCACATAGGAGCGATTATACATTCTAGTAGTGTTTATAAGATAGAAGTATAGTACTTAATGTGTATCTCAATTTTGTGAAGGGATGCGAATGCATGCAAAATAAATTACTATCTAAATTGTTTTTGAATTGTTTTTTCAAAACTCGAAACAAATTAATTAGAGCTTAATAACAAAAAACATATGTATTAAATTCATTATAAAAAAAAACATGGATTAAATTCACATCTATCTTCCTGTGCGAGACCGATTAACTTGTTACTTCAGTATATAATATTTTACTTCCAAATTCTAAAAGATTTCTAAAAGAAAACAATCATAATGATTAAAAATTTTATTCATATTTTTTAACTAGAAACTACGTTATACAAAATAAGAGAATGCATGTCATCAAATAATAATAATAATAATATCAGATTCAAATAAATATATGGAAAAGAGGGAGTTAATTATCATCATTTTACTACTATCTCGTAGCCGGTTTGAACTCGATGATTTGAATGTTAGTGAAACTCTTACCACTAAAATGATAATGATAATAGATAATTAACTAACTGTTAAATAAATTGACAATGAAAAATGATGATGATCTTTGTTGATCAATGCAAATCAATGTTTGTTTAAACACTGATTAAATATTAACAATAAAACAAGTAATTATAGATTAAAAATGATGAAGCGAAACCTTGACGACAACACGATTGGCTAACTTGACAAATTCTCGAGTTGGATCCATGGAGTTGAAACTACCAAGAACCGAGTCGAGTTGAGTCAATATGAACGAGTTATGACTCGGTGAGTGACGGAGAGAACGAGTTGCGAAAAACGAGAAATGCGGAAATTGTTGAGATCGGAGGAGGACGATATATAGTTGGTTTTCAGCAGACGTGGCAGAACTACCACGTGTTCAACTGCGATTTGTGGGGCCTATGAATCACGGATGTTTACATTTTTTTATTAGTGGTCCTCTACTCTCACACACTGACCAGGTTCCCATTTTCATGGAATTCTTTATTTTTAAAGTAAATCTTATTATTTTAGAATAAACAATAAGTCAAAAAGCTAATTTGAAAAAGCAAAGTTTCTAATTTTAATTTTTAATTAAATATATTAATTTTTTAATAAATATTTTTATTTATATTTCATTTCGTGTAGAATAAGTGTCATGGTTTATGAAAATAGGTATATTTGAATTAAACTTAAGTTCAACTCATTAACTAATTTTTTAGTTAATTCGATTCAAGTTTACGAGTAGCTAGGTAATGAGTCAAGTTGAGTCGAACTTAAGTTCAACTCAACTCAATATTAAATTAGTTCAGCTCAAAACTCAACTTGAGTTTGTCATTAACTTATTTTTGTAATTCACTCGAGTTAGTTCAAGTTCGTGAGCAACACGGTAGAACTCAAAATCTCAAATCAAATGAATCAAAAGACAAAAAACTATAAAAAAAACAAAATGTGTGCTTTCAACTTTTTGAAAAAATATTAATTAAAATTAATTAAAACAAACATTAACCAAATATAATTTAAACTAAACTTAAAGATCAATTTATTTTAGATCAATTTTCTCATTAATTTTAGTTGTCTCAATTGTAAGTGGTGCACTCTTTATATAGGAGAATAGGAGGGTGTAAGGAAGTATATTTTTAATGTGCAACTTTTATAGTGAAGTTAAAGAGAGTTCCTTATGTATGAGATTTTTTACCAAGTTTGAGTAATAATATAATACTTAAAATAATTTTTTTAAGAGTCATATACATTGTATCTAACTTTTCAGTTACACAAGTTTTATCTATAAACAATCTTTATAATTCAAATATTATTACTAGAAGTAGTTGATTTGATCAATAAATGCAATATCCCATTTTAGATTTATTGATAATTTTTTTACTATGTTAGAGACCAAATTTGGTTTTCTATAAATAATAGAGTTGTATGCCGTTTTGGTATATTTCAAATGATATAAAGAACATCTTAGTATTAACTTTCAAAATGATTTATTATTTCTTCAAAACTTATGACATTTACAATGTTTTGAGAACCATCTTCTAACATTTTAATATTTCCACCTAAATTAATTTTTTTACAACTTCCAAGTCAAATTTATTTCATACATGAATGAAATTATATAAAATTAATTATATAAAATTGATAATATATATATATATAATATCGTTTCACAAACTAAACGAGTTGAATTACACATAGCTCAAGTTAAACACATTTATTTAGTGAACTCAATTTTCAACTCAAAATTGACTCATTTAGACCATAAATCAAATTCAACAAACTAGTTATCAAATAAAATCTCAAACTACTTTTGAGTTGGTTCAATTCATTGTGAACCCTACTCATACATTTAGTTGGTCTAATATTCCTAAAGCAAAATAAACTCAAAATTTAAATTAATCAAAAATTAATTAAATACAAAATAATTATGAGATTTTGTATAATTGGTTGTTGGATACCATATCCAACCAAATTATAATATATACAAGAATGTTTTATTCCTTTATTTTTTTAATAGACTATTTGTATTCCTTTACCGTTACTTCTTTAATTATTTGATAAGTAAAAATGGTTTTTCTAAGCTACTTTATCCGGTAAAGATCAACTTTTTTCTTGTCCCACTCCCTTAACAAGAGAACAACTTTTTTCTTCTTGAGAGACAGGCATAAATACCAAAATATCCTTTTATTTTCTATTAAAAAATCATCATCTCTCTCCCCTCTCTTCCACTCAATCTACCTTTCTCTATTTTTATCTCTTATTTTCTCTCTCTCTCATCTCTCTATTTTGTATCATCTCTCTTGCCTCTATTAATATTTATAGTCATAAATATTTATACATATTATAAAGTTTATTGTAATAAATTTTACATTATTTTATTTATGATATTTATTGTCTATCAAATATCGTATAATACAAAAAGTGCTTACTATTTTGTAATAGCATGTACTTAATCTTTTGTAGATCAAATAAACTCTTAGAGTAAATTTTTTAGCACCTACGAGTTTATTTGGTCCATATATCACTAAAACAAAATTAACTCAAAATTTAAATTAGTTAGAAATTAATTATATACGAAATAATAATGCAACTTTCTATAATTAATTGTTGGATATCATACTCAACCAAACTATAAGGTATACGAATATTCATCTAAATTTTTTAGTACCTACGAGTTTAGTTGGTCCATATATCACTAAAGCAAAATTAACTCAAAATTTAAATTAGTTAGAAATTAATTATATATGAAATAATAATGCAACTTTCTATAATTAATTGTTGGATATCATACTCAACCAAACTATAAGGTATACGAATATTCATCTATTTGTATCAGTTAATCGTCACGTTTTTAATTATTTGATAAGTAAAATGTTTTTTCTAAAAAAAATGGTTTTTCTAACTTACTTCAACTAGTATGTTTTTTTTGTCGTAATCTTTCAATTGCGGGAAAAGAGGTCTTAATAATGTGATGTTCAATTAAGAGATAAATAAAATTTGATTAAAAACTATTTCAATTAAGATTTGAGTTAGTTTGTTACCGATCAAAAAATACATGCTGTATTTTGTTTGTTTACCAAAACAAAAATCACATTTTTTATTTTAAAATAACCAATTATAAAAAAAATAATTTTTTATGATAAACAATTCAAAATAGTTTCTTATTTGAAGTAGTTCTTATATTATTTTTATATTTTGATTATTTTCAAAAGTTGTAACAAACAGATATAAAACTTCTAAATATAATTATTTTTATAGTAATCTTTTCTTTTTTTGTCTTTAGAAGATCAGTAAGCCTTAAGTCTTAGTTCAACTGATAAATGTCGATATTATTAAGTTGAACATCATATCCTTAATTCGAATTTAGAACATCATAGTTCTATGAATTAATTATAATAGATATTGAATTCAAATACAACCTAATGATACCGATTTTGTTGGTTGAAATATGACTTAAGTACGTTCAAAATAGTAATCTAGTACACACAAAGGAATATTTTGAAAAGCCAATATTAGTTTTTAAAATTATTGTATTAATAGTATAAATAGAAATTTGTCAAAAAAAAAAATAGTGTAAGAACAAATTATAAACTGTTCTATTATTTTTTTCTATAATTATTCTTATACTATTATTGCACTGTTCATGTGTCAAATAGTGACAGCATAGTTGTTGAAACTGCAAACAAGAAACTATATTTAAGTTTTGTCAGTAAAATTAGGTTAATTATAGTTTTAGTCTCTATATTTTTTATCAACTTATAAAATCGGTCTTTTGGTTTAAAATTCGACAATTTTGGTATTTTTTTAATATTTTTTAACTAAAAATGGTAATTTAACATATTTTAAATGATATGACATGTAATTTTATTTTGCAGAATTTAGAGGTATTAATTATTTATATATTATTAATTAAATTACAAAACTAAAAAAATTTAGAAGATGAAAATGAAATTTTTAGAAGATTTTATTGTAATTATTTATATATTATTAATTAAATTACAAAACTAAAAAAATTTAGAAGATGAAAATGAAATTTTTAGAAGATTTTATTGTAATTTCATTGGAACTAATCATTCAAACATTATCATATTTTTGGTTAAGAAGTGTGATGGAGAGACCAAAACTGTTGAATTTTAAAATAAGATACTCAATTTTGCGAATGAATGAAAATATGATGATTAAAACTGTAATTAAACATTTTAAATTCTATGGTTATAAAAATATAATTTTAATTTATTTTAGTGCATAAATATTTATATTATTAAATATCAATTATTTAATAGATTTCAATTTTTTTTAGTTTTAGAAGAGATCGTAAATATCACAATAATTAACTCACACAACTGCGAGGTTCTTAGTTCGAACCCTGGACATGACGTTTCACCTAATAATATCGACATTGTCGGTTGATCTAGAATTTGAGGACAATGAACTTCAATTTTTATTAGAATTGCATAGATTACATATAATTAATTATCTTTTTAATATATATATATATATATATATATATATATATATATATATATATATATATATATATATATTAGTGTGGATCCATTGACTTGAAAAACAAATATATGATCGGTATTCTACTTAATAATTTAATATAAACGATTAATTTCACTAATTTAATCATCAAATTAAAAAATGAAATTTAGTAAATCAACTCTACAATTTTTATAAAATTTTAAGATTATTTAATATTTTATTATATAATTTTAAATAAATGTATATTAAAATTTTGAATTTATATAAATATTTATGTGTTTGATCATTAATTATTATATCATTAATCAACTATTATATTAATAAAATTTATCGTTTATATTAAGTTATTAAATAGAATAATTTATTATATACCGTTAACTTTATAACTATTTGTAATTTTTTCTGAGGAGTAATCGTTAAATCTATTTTTTATAGTTTATTTCAGACGACATTTTTTTTATAAAAAAAAAAAAGTAGGAATCAACTTCACATGCAAATTGCAGACTGGTCTCACCGTACAAAAGGTAGATATATAGCTTATAAAAACTGACACTTGTTTTAGATTCAACGTTTAAAAAATGTCCTTGTAATAAAAAACACTTAAAAAATATCGGAAATCTGAAATTTTAATAATCTTATCTGGAAGAGAATGATTGTATTGTACCAGACACAAATAAGTCCAACTGCAGGTCCATGTGCTTAATAAAGTAACCCACGTTATTTCTTTTTATTGAAGAAAAGTTTATATCACATATTAATTAGAACCTATACTCAGTGCGATGCAACGTAGAAAAATATAAAACTAATAATCTTAATTTAAAAACATTTTTTGTTTTTATTTTTAAAATTAATTTTTTAATCTCTTAATAATTTTAGTCCATGCTCGAAATAAAATAACCCACGTTATTTCTTTTTATTGAAGAAAGTTTATATCACATATTAGAACCTATACTCGTGCAATGCACAGTGTAAAAAAATATAAAATTAATAATTTTAGTTTAAAAATATTTTTTATATCTTTATTTTTAAAATTGGTTTTTTAATCTCTTATTAACCAATACTTGAGATTTTTATCGATCCTTCACTATTTTTGAAAATATGTCATTCTCATTAATGACTTAATACTTACATAGTATTTGTGAGTTAAATAAAATATTTTTATATTATTTTCTTACAATTAATTTTATTTATATAT
Organism: Cicer cuneatum; assembly: GCA_037974295.1. NCBI lineage: Eukaryota > Viridiplantae > Streptophyta > Magnoliopsida > Fabales > Fabaceae > Cicer > Cicer cuneatum. The sequence goes on along the minus strand of JBBPBO010000005.1, from coordinate 37,470,146 downwards.
TAAAATATTAAAATTTTATTTATTTCAAATATATTTAAATATTTGAATTTATTACATTTTAATATTATTTAATATTTATTTTATTTATATATTAAATATTAAAAATAAACTTATTATATTTAAAAATTAAAGTATTTAAAATTAAAACAAAAATATATTTAAATAAAATATTTAAAATTTATTTATTTTATCCAACATTAAATAAAAAATTAAAAAATTTAAATAAAATATTTTAAATTTTATTTATTTTAACATAGAAATTATTTTGTCAAGTTACAATTACTACCTAAGTGACACATAATAAAAATTGGTGGAGGACCAAGTAAATTACAATAATTAGTTAATAGAGGACCAAAAAACTAATTTTAAAAATAAAAGACTAAAAGTTTATTTTTTATAAAATAGAGGAACTAAAAATATATTTAAACTAATATTTTTTTTATTATTGTTTTAGGAGATAAATGATTTTGAAATAAAAATTTAATAATTAGTTTAAGAATAAATAAAAAATGGTACGTTAAAAGATTTGCACTTATTTTTTATAGATTACGATT